>CAIGRK010249795.1:0-10077 GCA_903798315.1 Fraxinus greggii | reverse complement strand
TTAATGTGATTATATTATCACTTACTAAGTATATAGACATTTGTCTACCGAATTGTGATTAAAATCATTTAACATTACTATAAAGTCAAATTTCTCATGCCACTTTTTAGGAGCTTGTTTTAATTTATATAAAGATTTGATTAGTTTGCACACCTTATGTTCATGTTCCGGTATGACAAACCCTTCTAGTTGTTCCATATAAACCTCCTCTTCGAGATCTCTATTTAAGAATGTCGTATTTACATCCATTTGATGAACATGTAAATCATAGATAGATGCTAGTGCAAACAAGATACTTATCGAGGATATCATAGCCACGGGTGCATATGTGTCAAAGTAATCTATTCCTTCATTTTGACCATATCTTTTAGCTACTAATCTAGCTTTATAGGTATTGAGTGTTCCATCGGAATTATATTTCCTTCTAATTACCCATTTACAACCGATGGATTTAGAATCCTTAGGTAAATCAACTATTTTCAAGTGTTATTTGAAATAATAGAATTCATTTCATTATTTATCGCCTCTTTCTAAAATATACAATCTCTGGAAGACATTGATTCCTTATATGTTTTAGAATCACTTTCGACTTGAAGAACAAAATGAATTGTTCTTACAACATCCTTCCTATGTCCTTCCACTAAATAGAAAGAAATAAGTTGGGAATCAAATTCATCCGATCCTAGACATTTTTCTTTTTTAACTCTCTTATTTTTTCGAGGTTCACTTTCAACATTTCTTGTAGATATCTCTTCTTGTGATTCTTTATAAGTCGGAATATCTAAATAAGTTTTATTTTGAGAATTTCTTGTTGCCAATGCATTCTCAAAAAACTTCACATCCTTGATTTCTATTATAACATTTGATTCTTAGTTTAGTAATCCACATGCCTTGCTATTTAAAGAATATCTTACAAAGGCACATTTAATACATCTAAGACCTAATTTAGTTTTTTTAGGATCCCTATTCTTATAATATGCAAAACACCCTCACACTTTGAAATAATTAATATTTGGTTTTCTACATTTCTATATTTCATATGGCGAAACCTTATTCTTTTTCAAAGAAATTCTATTTACTATATGACAAGCACTAAGTAAGGTTTCACCATGGTAATTCAAAATTCAAAAGCATCACATTTATCATTTCTAAGAATGTCATATTCTTTCTTTCTGCTAGACCATTTTGTTCTGGTGTTCGTGGTACAGAACATTTATTTATTATTCCATTTTGTACACAAAACATATTGAATTCATTAGAAAAATATTCTCAACCTCTAGGCGAAGAATCTTAAAAATCAAAGGTTCCTAATTGATTTTCAACTTCAATTTTGTATGTTTTAAAGGTACTAAAACCTTCATCTTTATGTTTTAACAAATATACATAAGTATACCTAGAGCAATCATCAATGAAAGTAATAAAATATATATTACCATATCTTGTTAGCATGTCATTCAATTCACGTATATCAGAATGATCAAGTTCAAGTTCGTTGACCTTACTACACTATGAAATGACCATTTAATCATCTTTGATTTAGTACAAATTTCACATTTTCCTAAGTTATCTCAATCCACACTTAATCATTATTTTCATAGCGCTAACTCCAATATGTGCTAATCTATCGTGTCATAAATCAAATGAATCAATAACACATGCAAATGATTTATTTTTATGATTAGAATCATGCTCAAAAGTACAAAGTTTGACCATTCTTTTATTAGAATAGTCATTTTCAATAAAATACCCATTATGGGTTAGTACACGTTTTTCAGATTCAAATACAGATTTAATTTCCGATTTTCCCAATAAAACTCCACTTGCTTGGTTTCTATTCATTTCTGGTACATGAATGATATTTGTCAAAGTAATCTTCTTTCCCAAGGTGAAAATGACTTCAATATTGCCTTTGTCAATCACTTTAGATCTTCCTTCATTTTCCATTGGATTCTCGACCATCTTCAATGTCATGATAAGTTTTGAAAATAGACTTATCATAACAAACATGGATGGTTGCATAGGTATCATACCACCAACCCCAAACTTTTCCTTGGATTGCATTAATTTCGCTCACCGTAGCAATAATATCATCAATGGAATTTACTTGTCCTTCCTTCTTTTGTTGTTTTCTATGCCACTAACTTTTGCATAGTGTCCCGATTTTCCACAAACATAGCAAGGTCCCTTGAATTTGTTTTTGAACTTCCCTGGATCCTTTTTGGGACCAAGAAGTTTCCCTTTCTTCTTTTACTTGTTCGAGTTATCCACATTGTTCACGTCATTAGCTTTTGAAGATCCATCATAATAACTTTCAGTCTTATCTCTATACGAAGATGTTTTTGAATTTGTTCCAAAGAAAAGTCTTCAAAATTGTGAAGAATCTTCTTTCTATATCCTTTCCAAGTTCCTAGAAGTTTAGCAATGATAGCCCCCACTTGGAAAGATTCAAGAAGATCAATTTTCACTGCTTTCAATTTGTTGACAATGATTTGCAATTCATATACTTTAGGTAACAAAGGAATATTATCAAGCATTTTGAAATCGAAATATTTAGAAATTAAAATTTTCTTGGTACCTTCCTCCTCGGCCTTATATTTCTTTTCACGTACATTCCTGATTTCCTTTGTCGAAGTGGTGGTGGTGTAAAGATCATATAATCGATCCGAAAGAACGTTTAGAATGTGACCGCAACATATCAATTCGTCATCTTGTCTTTTCTTTCTTTCTGCAAGAACTTCTTTAGTATCTTCTTCGATTGCGTCGGCAATTGGTTCCAAGTTTGGATCAAGTACATAGATGGTTTTTAACGCTGTTAGTAGGAATTTAAGTGTCTTGCTATCTTGTGAAATTTGATTCATCAAATCTATCCAAACGCACTAAATCTTGATTTATCAACTTGATGGTAGCGAGTGTAGTTTCCGTTTTCATCGCAATAAAATGAGTATGTATCGTTTCAGAATGTTATGAAAAAATAAATACTGCAATGGAGAAAAAACAAAGGAGAAGAAAATGATGAATATAAATCCGGTAAATGCTTGAACACGAAAATTATATCGTAGTCCTCAAACGATATTTGCCTCATCTACAATGCTTTTAAGGATTTAATGGCAAATAGTTTGTAAGATTAAACAAGCCTTACGAAGATTATCAAAAGCAAAGTGAATCTTCAAATGAACAAGTGAAAAAAAAAATTGATTATGTAATTGGAAAAAATGTTCTCTCAAAAAATTGGATGAATAATCAATATAAAAGTTGATGTGCATGACATATATTTATAGGTTTCAACTATCCCTCATGAAGTGGTTCCAAGCTCAAATCAAGTGGTGTAATGTTTCATTAATCAATCACCAGAAAATTCAAAAAAACCCGACAAATGGTCACATTTTATAACTATGCAACCGCATAGGCTTCGCATAGTTATAACCTTGGCTGTCTTTGAATTTCCTGATCCCACCTATGCGACCGCATTCATAATTTTCATGGCGTCATTTTCCTTTTTCATGACATCATAGGCCATTTTTATGACGTCATTTTCCTTTTTCATGACCGCATAGGCCATTTTNGTGTAATGTTTCATTAATCAATCACCAGAAAATTCGAAAAAACCCAACAAATGGTCACATTTTATAACTATGCAACCGCATAGGCTTCGCATAGTTATAACCTTGGCTGTCTTTGAATTTCATGATCCCACCTATGCCACCGCATGCATAATTTTCATGGTGTCATTTTCCTTTTTCATGACCGCATAGGCCATTTTTATGACGTCATTTTCCTTTTTCATGACCGCATAGGCCATTTTTATGGTGTCATGTTCCTTTTTCATTCATCCATGATTTCATCCATCCATGAATTTTGAACAACAAGATTCCAATATATAATTATTATATTAGCAATGGAACATGGAAATGATTATTGTGCATAATGGAATATAATTAATGCTAAATGATATAAAACCATGTTTTGAATTTCAAATATGATTGTATTTATCTGAAATAAATGTGGTTTAACATTCAAATCATAACATAACAAAACTATGAAATAAAATAACTAGAGAGAGAGAGAGATGAAATAACAACAATTAAAGCTTAAGATTCAAATCGAGGCCAGATTCATCATCAGTTTGATGATCACCATTCACATTTCCCAATCTGAACCGTTGATTATTGCCTTCATTCCCCTTGCTTGTTGATGAATTATGATGATCTAGATCAATAGGGTTATCCCTTAAATCAAGAATTGAACCCTTTCTTTCAAACTTTTCAAGACCAAATCCACCATTGATTTGATTATATGATAAACCCTTCAAATTAGGGTTCATGAAAAATGCCCTAGAAATTTTCTCATGGCCAAAACGAATGCCATATGGATTATAAGTTCGCTTGTGGATCATGGATTCTGGTCGGACCCCGAGTGATGATCCGTTAAAACTGCCATAAAAAGGGACTTGTGGGATGTTGGAGTAGGGGTAGGGGTAGGGGTAGTAAGAATAGGCTGGATAGTGGCCAAAAGGTGTGGCGGCCGCCGCCACCTCCACCACCCCATGGCGGCGTTTAGCCAGTGCACGCTCCTGTTTATGGGCATTCTGGTGGCCACCCAGTGCTTGAGAAGTTGAAAACTCCCTCTTGCAAAAGCTGCATGTGAATATTCTCGTCTCAGAGCAACGTTTTGAGCCGTCATATGATGACTCACTCGCCGGAGAAGAAACTGAGTTTAACGAGTTAAACAGGTTAAGTTCAAGATTGGAGGCTGCTGCCCCATTATTATTGTTACTCAACTCATCATTGGCAGCAAGTTTGAGATCCAATTCAACACGGGATGTCAACTCGGGTTTTGAATCAGATCCTTCTTCAAATTTTTCCTTCATTTTCGTGTTCTTCTTCTGGTCATCATCTGCATATTTTTTGACATGGGCTTGTTCTGATGCAGCAGAAATACTGGAGTCTTCAGAGTGGCATGGATCTGGTCCACGGATTTCCATTGCTAAAGAACAAATGCGTACTTTTTTTTTCGATTGGCTTTTCGAGTTTGATTGAAGAAGAATGAGGAGAAGAAGCTTGTTTAAGTAATGGAAAAATTAATGCTGAATCCCTTAAATGTGGAAAGATATCCCATTATGCCTTCATTGCATGGTGTTATATAAGCAAATTAAGAAGACAAACACAGTCATTTCTTTGCAAGGTTAACATGTAATAACTTACCAAATATTTAAAATGTACATATATGATAAATAGAGACTTTTAATCTAAGTCAAAGTCAAACAGTCAATATGAATCATATCTTTCATGCGTCCCACATCTTTTCAACCACACATTCAAAAAACATTTATCACAGTCCACTAAAAATCTAATTTTAACCCCCCCCCACCCCCAAACACCCTCGATACTTTGGTATGTTGGATTCGACGAAATTGGAATAGGTTTAAAGTACACTTCGATTGTCCTATGTATTCTATTACAAGTGATGACAGCTACTTAGTATGGAGTTTGGGCTTTGATTCCGTCGTGTGATTATGTTAAAAGTCCCAATTTTATTGTATTGTATGGGAAATTAGTAATGTGGTTAGGCTCCTCTTTATTAGGAATAACTATTTATTTACTTCTAATTACAATTGGATCTTTGTCTTGATTAATACAAGACGGAAATCATATCCCATTTTTCTTTCTTGTGATAATTTAAAATATTTGGAGCCTAAGAATTGAAATACCTGATTTTGAAATAAAATTATGGTATTTAATTATCATTTTGTAATCGTAAAAGAGTGGACATTTAATGGAATTAAGTGGATGTTTGGTGGGGTATTAAAATTAGATTTTTAGTAAATTATGATAGACGTTTTTGAAATGTGTGGTTAAAAAGTTGTGGGGCCCATGAATGATGTGGTTAATGTTGATTGTTCGATTTTAACTTAGATTAAAATCTGATTTAATCCGAAACAAACAATGTCTAAATTCTTAAGGAATGTAGATATATATGTACTTTGCTTCTTGGTACCCGTGTTAAAATAAATAAATCAAACTCTTGAAATGGGAAGAAAAGAATTTTGAGTCTAAAAAGGACGCTTAATTATGAAAATTGAAAACAAGAAATAAATCCAGAGATTCTTCGTATGGTCGTATTGTCGTGGAGACGATTAATACTAGGTGTTGTACATATCAATTGTAAAATTATCTCGATAAATTAATTTCACTGCACATAAATGGACATCAAACAATGCTACCAAATTTCTTGTATTTTCAACGATTTTGTTTGAATCGTTATTTTCTTGTGATACTTTTGTTTGAGCCACATTTTTTTCCAAAATACATTTTTCTCTATCTTTTTTCTTATCACACATTTCTTAATAAAATAATATTACGTACAAATTCAAAAATTTTCTTATTACATATTCTCCATCAATCTACTATTCTAAAATGCATTCTTAGCCTTTTATCATGTGTTTGGCATCCATTTTTGGGGAATTATAAATTTTGAACTAGTGATTGATGGAAGATTGTGTGATTGAAAAGTAATGAAAAATTTTAAATTTATGTTTAATATTATTTTATTTGGAAAATGTGTGGTTATAATTAAGTACGAGAAAAATTTTAAAAAAATTAATTGGTGCCAAACACCCTTTTAATGAGGCTCGAACATGCTCTAAGGAGAATAATCTTCTTCTATGGTTTTCCCGATCTCCTTCCTACTTGGTCTCCTACACTTCAAAAGATATCTTTATGTAGAATAAATGAAGTTTGCAGTAAGAGTAAGCTTCCACATATCTATTACATAAGGCCATCATCAAGTACCTATCAAGAAATCTTTGAGCTTGAAAGGGAACTTGGCCAAAGAGAAAGATGATGATGCATATTTCAAATGGGGGATTTGTTGTCGATTTTATTTTGTAAGTGCACATATCATTAACAAATAATATAATGAGAGTAAAGTGTCAAATTCACGGTGACCCGTTATCTACATATTTTACTTTAATAAGAACAAGCTCCAATTTGAGATGGACAATCAATTATTTGATTTTGATTTTAGCCATATCCACTAAAGTATGCAATTACAATTAAGTAAACAAAGTCTTGAAATTAATCAAATCACAATAGACAATAGGGCGAAAATCAATAATTTGGTTTAGATTTTAACTGTACTTTAATCCTCAATTTTTCATTGATAATTAATTCTTGTGTACGGTGAAAATCATTGATCCAATTATTGAATCATCTCTCTTGAGGTCAATCAATAACATACTTATACGTGAACTTATCTTTAATTAACTTACGAACGTATAAATATACATTAATTCACAAAGATCATCACATAACAATTTCGTGAAGCATAATGATATCTTTATTTATTATAGGATTCTATGTTGTTTGCCATCATCTACTGATTTATATCGAATCTCTCGAAACCAATATTAATTAAAAACACGTTCTAATGATGACGAATTTCTAAAAAGTAAGATAATAATAAACAATTAACATGAAAAAATTATAATTAACCCCTGTTTGGTAAGCATTAAATTTTTTATTCTCATTCTTCTATACATTTTTAACCACACATTTTTCAATAAAATAATATTTTCCATCATATCAATAACTTTTTCTTCTTTTTCAACCACACATTCTCTATCAATCTACTATTCCAAAATACATTCTTCCAAAATAATATGCTTCAAACACAGCCACTAAAAATGAGCAATTAATTAATCTAAGAGTTTGTGATGTTTCTTCGAAACACTACCCACAAAGAGTTTAACCTATCATGTCTTGATCACAAAAATACAAGATAAATATCAAAAGCATAACCCTAATAATTTAGAATAAAAACTTATACAACCTTTAATTTTGAAGGGTTGTGCTACATCTACAATTTACATAATAACTTTTTTTTTATTGACATAGAAATCCGCAGCCGCTACCTTTCAGTTGAGCCCCGACCACCCCGAAGGGACGAAGGCCTGACCACTATGAGCGCGCACTAGGTAAACCCTATTTCATGTGCAGTAACTCACAAATCACACAAGAGAGGTAAAAATAACTAATTAATAGATGATGTGATCAGATTTTTAATTGAATCAAGATCTCATTAATCAAATAACTTCCTCACTTACATTTTGACACATCATCATTACGTAAAATACTATGTACATAGTTATGTACAAGAATCATTTTCCAATCTTGAATCTTTTCAACGATCCTTGACAACACAGTCTTCTTCTTCAAAATGATCAAAACCTCCAAAAATTTCTTGTAATTTTGCTGTCAAGAATTTGATGTTTTTAATATGGAAATCCTCCTGTGGTTCTCTATTTTGTGGTATGGAATCCTCCTTTTCTTGACCTACGTTGCTCTTTATATAGCAGGCAAGTTGTCCTCGCTTTTAAGTTAAAAAAACCAGAATCTTCTACTGGTCGGAAAAGATGAGCGAAAGCTCAATGCTAATGAGCGGTCGGACCGCGGCACAGGGGTCCACCTACGACCAGTTTTTATCCCCAGTGGCGGAGCTATGGGGTCATCGCCCTCTTCATGTTTCCAGCTCTTTGCTATTTTGCCCATTAGCATCTGTGCTTTGTACAATATTTGCAGTCCCTAATCTTCCAATTATGTCAATTTGGGACCTTGAACTTTCGATTGCGCCCGCACCAGTCCTCTAACTTTTAATATCTTCGAAATTGGTCCGCCAAAGTTTTGAAAATATTCGAGTTGATCCTCAGAGTCTGCGAACGTAGAATTTGTTCCCAAAACTTGTGAATTCATCCGGTTACGACTTTCAAAGCTTCCAATCAAGTCCAAACTTCTCAGTAGCTCTCCGATACTCTTTCTTTATGCTCGATTCACCTATAAAATTAATGTATGTACTAAATTAAGTAAAATTCTGCACAAAAATCAAATATTAAGTATATTTAAAAGCATGTGCAAAACACACTTATTATAACTTATTTTCCATGCATTTGAAGATTCTAAATTAAAGATCAAAAATCGATAAAAAAGAAAAGAAGAAAGAAAGAAAAGAAAAGAAGAGTTTGAAGACTCAAGTGCAAAAAGAGCTAAACATTCAAGCACCTTAGAAAAAAATTTCTCCCAATAAACTACTTGACGTTTGAGTCCTGAATGAATCATATCACTTCTTGAACTTTGTTCACTCATAAATAAAAATATTTGCTTGCAAACGTCTATCACCTTTGCATTTTAACTCTAATTTCTTTTAAACATATTTTAATCTCTGTTCACAGGATCTTGTAAGAAAGTCATTGAGTTCGATAAAAAGATAAAGGGACAATTGCAACTGAAACCTCAAATCTTTCAAAGACTATCCCCTACCCTTTCAATCGTTACAGCCGTCATTCCAAATCTTTCAAATCGTAACAGTTGAAGCCCCCATGTGCAGTTTCCGTCCAATAGGTCATTAGTTGACCCAAAAAATTAATTTAACCACATTTTAATTAACTTTAAAAACAGTAATTTAATATTTTTCCACAAAATAATTAAAATTAAAAACTTACATCAAAAACCAAAAAAAATAAAATAAAAAGGAAAAAAATTATCTTCTTCATCAACTCCCACCCCACTCTTCCCGCGTTGTACCCAAAGCAAGCAAAAAGCACAGTGGGTGGTTGGGTGGTGGCTCTTGTCGACATAACTTTTTTTTTCTTGAAACTCATATAAACGATCAAAAGAGGAGATCTACAAGCCTAACACTTCCACCAGGTCCTTCTTTTTCTCTTTAACTGTACATGATTCCTCATTCCCTGCTCTGCGCTATAAAAAGTTCCCCCTTTCTCATCTTTCTGAGGGACATAGTGGAACATTAGGGATTTTTGAGCTTTGAAGTCCCTTCTAATCTTACTTTTTATTTGTATCAAAATGAGATTGAGATAAAATAGTGAATTGATTGCAGAGGCACCAGGGTTACCAGTGATTGGAAATCTGCTATAGCTGAAAGAGAAGAAACCCCACAAAACTTCTGCCAAATGGGCTGAGCCTTATGGTCCGGTATTTACTCCGAACAGGGGCCAAATTTCTAGTTTGGGGTTGAGGGGGGTGGGGTGGGGGTTGGTTAAGAAGATAGTTTTTCCTTTTTTATTTT
>CAIGRK010249786.1:0-10193 GCA_903798315.1 Fraxinus greggii | reverse complement strand
TTTCACGTTCAAGCTCGAGCTCGTTCACCTTTTTTAGAACGGCTTTGTTAACCTTTTTGATTTTGAGACTTTCTTCAAACAATTCACGATAGGACTCGTGAATATCCGTCTCATCATCAGACTCACTATCAGACTGCACAATCTCATTCTCCTTTTCCTCCTTCTCAATCTTACGATCTGATTTGATTGCAGTAATCGAAGTGAAGGCCATGAATTTTTGTTCACCCTCATCTCCAGCTATCTCATTCCGAGAACCGGAATCCGACTCCTCATCACTCATGGTCACAACTAAAGTCTTATGTCTTTCTTTGTTTGAGCTCCTATTCAGATAGGACATTCATTCCTAAAGTAACCAAATCCCTTGCACTGGTAGCATTGGACCGATTGAGGTTTCTTATTGAAAGTTCTAGAGGTGTTAGAGGTGTTCTTCTCACTTCTACCTCCGGAAGATTTATTAGGGGCTTCATAATATAGCATACTGTCCTATTCTAGCACAAGGAACGGAAAAAGTGAATTTTGCACAATGCGAAAAATGTCAACAGAATAATCCACATTCAGATACTTACAACCCAGGTTGGAGGAAGCACCCAAAATTCTCTTGGGCTAATCAGAATTAGAATAGGTGGCAGGATTAGTTTCAGCATCATAAAAAGATGTTTCAGTTGAAAGAAATGTTCAAAAAATTTATGGAAAAGACAATCAATACATTGAAGCTAATAATCTATTCATGAGGAAGACCAAAACAACTCTTCAAGATCAGAGTACTACTAGTAAAAACCTGGAGACTCAAGTGGGACAGATTGCTCTTTTATGACTAGCAGATGAACACGTTCATTACCCAACAATATAGAAATCAACCCCAAGGAACATGTAAAAGCAATAACAACCATAAGCGGGGTGCAATTATCAAAAATTCATGTAAAGAGGTCGAGTGCGAGTAAGGAAACAGTACTTTCTTCGGATGAAGAGCATACGGAATAGACTGAACAAACAACAGAGGCATCTACTAAAGAAAGTTCAGATACTCCATAGGTTAGGGCAACCACCCCTATCGATCCTTATGATCCTCATATTCCATTTCCACAGATGTTAAAAAAGCACAAATTGGATCAACAGTATACGAAATTTTCAAGAAATTCCACATCAACATCCCATTTGCCGATGCACTCATCCAAATGTTGAGCTATGCCAAGTTCCTAAAGGATAGCCTATCCAATAAACGCAAACTTGAGGAACATGAAACGATGATGTTGACAGATGAGTGCAGCGGCATAATCCAGAAAAATCTACCTCCAAAGTTAAAAGACCCAGGGAGTTTTAATGTACCTTACACCATTGGAAATTGTTATTTTGATAAAGCTTTTTGCGATTTAGGTGCAAGTATTAATTTGATGCTACTTTCTGTTTTTGAAAAACTCAGATTGGGAGAGGCTAAAGCAACTACAATAACCCTTCATTTAGATCTCTTACTTATCCAAGAGGGATTATTGAAGACGTACTGATTAAAGTGGGAAAATTCATCTTCCCAACGAATTTTCTCATCCTTGATATGGAGGAAGACAATGATGTTCCACTCATATTGGACCAGCCATTCTTAGCTACAGGAAGAGCTCTTATTGTTGTTCAGAATGGTCTACTGATTTTAAGAGTTGGTGAAGAGCATATTTCTTTCAATATCTTAAAAGCCATGAAATTTCCTATTGAATTAGACAGTTGTTTTTAGATAGTTGTAATTGAGAAGGTGGTCCAAGGCACATTCCGAATACATATCCCGCCTGATGCATATGGAGCATGCATTCTACATTCTCAGTCAACTCAAATTGATTCACATGAAATCGAGGAATGTGTAAGGTTTCTAGAGACCAATCCACCATACATGCGTAAATGGCATTTTGAGGGGTTGGGAACGGGTCCTATGAAGCCTTTTAGTGGATGACATGCATATTCAATAAAGGAAGTTTGAGGTAGGCCAAAAAATCTTGCTATACAACTGTAGACTCAAGCTTTTTCCAGGAAAGTTGAGGTCAATGTGGTCAGGTCTATACATAATTACCAAGATATTTCCATATGGAGCTATAGAGATCACTCATGACAGCAAATGTACGTTTTAAGTTAGTGGACAACGGTTGAATTCTTAGTGGAGCGGTGAGTTTTCAAAAGAAAAGTCCATCGTTTATCTTCAAATGTCAGAATGAATCAACCGCCATAAAGTTGAGTTATGAACTATAAATAAGCGCTTGTTGTGAGACAACCCAACATTTCTTCCTTTTTATTTATCCCGCTTTATCCATTAGATTAGAAATTTTTCATGTTTTTGATAATTTTTAATATTATTGAGACAGTCATCGTATTTATAGGTCACAAAGAGTTTATGTATGGTCCACACTAATATTCCTCCATCATCTTCGCCTTCACATCTAGGTTGATCAGGGAAGTACTCGTTGCCTCTATTTTGGTGCCCAATTTCATTTTTGTCCTAAACTTCTACATTTTACTAAAATGCTACTCGTTGAGGACAATGTGTTGGAAAAGTTTGGGGAATGACAGGAGAATAGAAGAATTTTCATGACACCATGGCTATTCATTAATATTTTTGTGAAATTTATTGTTCTTTGTGTGATTGTTCGTGTAAAAAGGAAAAAATTAGTTTTTATTTATCGTAGTTTTTATTTTTTGTATTTGCTTATTGTTTTGTGTGCTTGTATGGGTTTGATGACCTTACCGGTAATGATGTTGACTATTGAAATAAGTATGAACTATGAATGGTGGAAATGTTGCATGATTAGATTAGACAATACTTGTTTATGTGAAACTTAACATTCTTTATGCACGACACTCATGTTTACACATTAATTGAGTGATTTGGCTCATTACTTAGAGAAGAGTTGAACATAGTAAGTTAAACCCGAATAATCTCTATTGTCTTAATCCATAATTCACTTATAGAGTAGTTTGGAGGTGGTTGAGCTGTTGTAAGGGAACATTGAGATGAGTATGGTTTCGTGCATAAAATTTGTCTTGTGTGGATTGTCTAAAACTAGTGAGATGAAGATGAGGTGAAAGTCTTAAATTAGGGGTTTGGTTTTAGAAACTGAATGTCTAATAGAAAAGGGCATAACACAAGTTTATGTGTAAATAAAGTCATCTTTTTGAGCCTGTATAACTTAAGTGAATAAGTCTGTAATGATTTAAAATCTGGTGTCATATGGTCATCTGGCTTGAGAGTCATCGACCTAAAGATTGCTACATAGGTTATATAGAAAGCAAATAAGAAGATGATTACCAAAAAAAAATGATAAGAGCAAAATTATATTGATTGAGCCCCAAGACATTTGGTTGATAGAAATATACATTTGATACGAGGCAAGTAACTTAGTTTAATCTTAAAGATTGAGGCAATAAAAAATATAGGAGAATCTATACTTGTTGAAATGTAATCTTGTGATAGTAAGATTCATCCAAACTAAGAGAGGATAAAGAGTAAAATTAAATAAGTTCAGCCTAGGATGCACCCTGGAAAAATTAAGCGGAAAAAATAAGTTTGGGAATGTGTATCTCTCGAGAGAAGAAAGGAAATAATTGACTGCTATGGGTCGGGAATTGAACTAATCATGAGCTTGCACGTGTCTAGTTTTGCATGTAACCGATAGAGGTTGATTTGATTTTGTAATGTTAAAACTATTTATTGTGTTGGTGGTTAAATTCCGATCCTAAGACATGACAGGTTGTCAAACCATTTTTGGAGTTAAGCTACAGTTTGTTTGAGGACAAACAATTGTTCAAGTTTGGGGGATTTGATAAATGCATTTTACACACTTATTTATTCATAAAACATGGATAATTGTTGGTAACTATATCGAAATATGACTTAATTCTATATAAATTATATTTTGTAGGGTAACATTGATGAATATGGGGAAATTTAGGAAAAAATTAGAGAAAAAAGACTAAAATGGAAGAAAATTAAAGTTCAGGGACCAAAGTGTAGATAGCCAAAAGATGATCCGGTAGAAGAAACGAAGATATGAATGAGTCAAAAACCAATAGAGCAAAGGAATGAAGTGCTGGAAGAAGAAAAAAGTGAAAAAAGAGATCAAGAAACGAAAAAACAGAGTTCGTGGACCAAAATGCGAAGAATGGAAGTTTTCTTGAACTATGCGTTCGCATAGTTCTTCTTACATGCGGTCGCATGTAGTCCTTCAGAATTTCAGGAAGAATTTTATTGTTCTATACGGTCGTATTGAATTGTACCATGCAATCGCATTGTACAATTTCGAAGGAAAAAATCTGATTTTCTTATTTCAATAGAACTCATAAGGAAATGAATCTTGGGGGCGTGTTTAAAAACCTAGAGCTGTCCAGAATGCAAAAAAAAAACATATTTTAAGAAACTTTTGGAGCTAAAAAAAATGACAAGAACACGAGATCGAATCCAAGAACACGAGAAGAAATTCAAGAATTATACTGGGCGATGTCGATTCTTTAATATTTTTTTTTCATTTTTTTCTTCATAACATGATGGCTAGTTTTCTTTGTACTAGGATAACGATGTGCTATATAATATGAATTTTAATTTTTAGTTTTATATGTTTGACATTAAAAACACGTCTTTGAATATTGAATGATTTATATGATTTTATTTTCTCCATAATTAATGTGCACGGTAATTGTGTTGGTGACCTATCTTATGCATACGAAAGAAAGAAAATATGTTCGATATATATAAATTGTCATAGGGTCCGATAGGGGATGGAAATATACCGCTATACTTTATGTGAATCTCTAAGTATTCATAAAAATTCATGTACTTTTATATGTTTGCATCCATCATAGAAATATAGTTGTGTCATATATAAAATTAGGTTTAACTTTACTCGACAGAGATTGTTAAATAAAATAGGGACAATGTTTCTTCAAATTCAATCATGTTGCCAACGTGTAAAATTAGGTTAAAATCGATTATTGCATGGAAATTCGATATCATAGTATGTTTGTCATTCATTAAAACACATTAACTTGCGTTCAACATAATTTGCATTTAATTTAGTTAATTCACTCATAATTGCATAAGTATGTTAGTTTAGATATAATTTAGTCATAAACACATCATATTATTCTTGTTTAGGTTAAGATCGCGATAATTAAAATTGAACTAAATCAATCTCTATGGGACTATACTTGGACTCAAAATCTACTTTATTACTTGATAACGAATCGTACACTTGTAATTGTTTTAATTCGAAATATATTTTCGTGAACACATATACATATTCCTAGAGAGAGAGGGGAGAGAGAATCACATGGCAAAAGGATAACAAGATTTAAGAAGGGAAGGGAAGGGAGGGGAGGGGATTTACCTAATTGGGGTTGGATGGACCCATTTGAAAATTTTAAATTGTTTTAATGAAATAAAAGTGGTCCGTCAGATCCACTTAAATTAAATATTGAAATTTTTTTGTTAAATATATTTGTCAAAAATCTTGGTACAAGGAACACTCCCCTATTGTTTTAGCAACATAAAATAAAAATGAGTGAAAAAATAAATATAATGATTTGAAATTTCACTATAAAACTTGAATTGAAACATTCTATAAACATGAACGTTACAAAACAAATATTTGTCTCAATGTAAACAAGCGTAAACCAATAAATTAATGTAATGTTAAACCATAAAACTTAATCTTGCAATTTCGTTCTTTAGAGAAAAAAATACTACCGTAAATAAATTATTATTTCCCTAAAGAGTTTATTTAAGTCGAATAGCAAGTAAATTTATTGAATTATAAATTGATATCTTGAGTAAAATAAGTAATTTTTATAAAGGGTGAATAATTTGGGTCGGTTTCAAGTGATTTTTAACTATCGAAACTTAAATCAAACCATTTCAAAATTGTTTTGGATCGATGTGAAACGACCGAAATTTAAACCATGGGATTTCAAACCAACGCTTTCAAAATCATGGCTTCGATTCGATTTAACGGATTGGAGTTTTTTGTGTTTACCCTATTCTAAATTGATGAAGACGTGCTAAGTAGGCCAGTAGCCCCAAGACCACAAACACCCAGCCAAGTGCCATGTGATAAAATTGTATACAAGGCCACGAGTCTCAAATTTGAAAACTTAAAACAAGTTTGTTGTACGAAAAATAATCAAAACAATTGACAAACATTTTCTATATTTCACTTTAATTAGATAAAATATTTAAACTAATGCAAATATTCAGAAAAGTTGTGTTAAACAAGCTACTATATAATACACGTCACTCATCAACTATTAGAATTCAGAATGATTTAAAACTTTTATTGCAATTAAAATATGATTTAATTAACAAAAACCGTGGTGTAAATATAAGGACATGTTTGATTGCAACGAATTCCATGAAAAATGTCACATCTGAAGAAAACGAATTACACTTTAACCGTTTGATTGCAACGTGAAAATGAAAATCGAATTTCAAGGTATAACCACTTTAAGCTACTTTTTCTTTGTTTTCATGAAAAACGAATTCTTATAGATTTGATGGGTTTTTATTTTCCAATTAACATGGAATTGAAGTTCCTTTCCACATTTGCCTATCAAACGAACTCATTATCTTTTAAAATAGTGGAAATTACACGAAACCCTACTTTTCAAAATCCATATTCAAAAATCAGATCTCAAGTTTTATTTTTCAAAAATCAGATATTTTATTTTTAAATATTAAATATTAATTATACAATTTTTATTCTAAACCCAAATCAATTTCATTCCAAACTAGCAAACATTTTCCTCCTCATCTCTCGCCTCTCCGTCTTCTCTTCTCTCACTCTCTTGTCTCTGTCTTCTCACTCTCTCTTCTCTCCATCACCAGCCGGCGGTTTTGACATCAACAGGTAAAAGAAAGCCTACTCCGGCTCCGACTTCGCATGTCATCACGGCGTTCGCACACCTATGTTGTCGCTGCGCTCTCTCTCATGTCCTCCCCTTCTCCATTTTTTTCTGTCGCGACGTGTGGTTGTGTATATGGTGTTGGTGGTGGTGGTGGTGTGCCGTGTGAGAGTGGAGGTTGATCTGTGGTGGTTGGGTGTGGTGTAAATGGAGAAGATGGTGGTGGTTGTGATGTTGGCGCGGCGTCGAGACGTATGTTGGTGGTTGGGCGGCGATTTTGTTGATTTTTGGGTGCTGGTGGCAGTTCAATGCCGCCTTGAGTACCGCTGATCTCAGTAGCGACACTCAGTTCGCCACTGCGCAGTGGTAAACTAAGCGCCCTGTGCGCGATTTGTATTGTTTTATAGTGGTTTGTGGCAATTTTTTTGGGGTGTTGGATATGGTGGTAGATGTTATTTTGTTGGTGGCGGCGGTGGTTGTGATGTGGCAGTCTAGTGAGTTAGTGGTGGTCATGGTGCGGCATCTGGTTGCTTTGAAGTCCGAATTGGGATCTGATTTTTTGGCGTGATGGTGAAGTTGGCGGTCTGGGGAGGTGGCGGCGGTAGTGTTGGTGGTGGTCGTGGTCGTGATGGTGGTGGGATGTGATGTGGTGGTGGTTGAGTGTGATGCCGGAGGTGGTGTAGGGTGATGGCGGTGGTGTAGGATGCTGATGATTCTGGTGTGNGGGGTGTTGGATATGGTGGTAGATGTTATTTTGTTGGTGGCGGCGGTGGTTGTGATGTGGCAGTCTAGTGAGTTAGTGGTGGTCATGGTGCGGCATCTGGTTGCTTTGAAGTCCGAATTGGGATCTGATTTTTTGGCGTGATGGTGAAGTTGGCGGTCTGGGGAGGTGGCGGCGGTAGTGTTGGTGGTGGTCGTGGTCGTGATGGTGGTGGGATGTGATGTGGTGGTGGTTGAGTGTGATGCCGGAGGTGGTGTAGGGTGATGGTGGTGGTGTGGGATGCTGACGGTTTTGGTGTGTTTGTGTGGCAGTTATGGTGCGATTATTTTGTACGAGTAATTGAGTGTGACCAATTAAAAGTAGTCAAATTGTGACCAATAAAAGTTTTGATTTTTTCAATCTGTGACATATAAAAAATTTTAATTTGTAGCCTCGAAATAACTTGTGACGTATAAAAATTTTTAATATGTGGTTGAAAAAGAAGAAAAAGTTGTTGATGTGACATATTGTTAAATTGTGACCTTAAAATTCGATAATTTGTGATTTAAAAATAATTTGTGACCAATAAAAAATTTGTGACTTGTGACCGAAAAATAATACGTGACCTATTATTTTAATAAATTTTAACTTATAAAATATGTGATTTGTGACCAAAACTAATGCTTGACCAATTAATTTGAGAATGTCACCAATAAAATAAATGAGTTGTGACCAATAAAATTTTGAATTTGTCATCGACCAATTAATTTGATAGTTGACTGTGGCTAATTAATTCGTTGTTAAGGTCACAGATCATTATCACATGTTTGAGTTCACAAATCATAGTCATTTTTTATAGGTCACAAATCAATATAAACGGGTCAGAAATCAATATTAACAGGTCACGTGTGTTTGTAGAGTCGCATTATATATTACTAGTCACAAGCAACAATCAAGATGTCAAAAATCGTGTCAACTGTACAAAAAAAGTATGGCGGAGTTGTCGTTGGAATATTATCCGAAATCGGAGCAGTCGCCGAAATAGTTGTTGGAATCGGAGTAATCATCGTAACGATCGTCGGAGTGATAGGGGTGGTAGAGGTTATACACACACACACACACACAATATATGTATGTATATGTCAAATATCTGATTTTATAAATTTGAAAGTTGTTTTTTTATTTTTGAAATAATATATTCTAAAAATTTGAGAAATGAATTTTTCCCTTTAAAATATTGGGTTTAAAGTAAAGTATTTTCCCTTTGTAGCCATTTCTTTAAGGATGACAATAATTTTTTTTCCATGTCAATTTCTTATTTTTATAGTTGACCATTATCATTTTCAATAAATATTTTTGTGTTTTCAAAATTGAGAATATTATATGCTCGCACATGAGATGCCTAAAACGTCATTTATGAGGTGATGTGGATCAGTGTGTTGAGTAAAAGGCTAAATAATTAAGGGTAATAAATAATTTTATTTTTCGTGTTTGTGTTAATAGGCACATAAAAACCACAAGAATAACAAATAAATTAAAACATCAAATTTAATGTGATTCCTAACTACGCCTAAGTCCATGAACCCTAACTCAGAATAAATTATAGATAACGTTATTCGTTCTCTTGTAAAACTAAGAGGATCGATAAAGCTAGTTTATATGTACCTCCATTTTTCTTCTCTCTCGACTGATTAGACCATCACCAAACATTGGTGACTTGTACGAGCTCAGCTAGCGCGTTGGTAAGATATTCTCGTATACGTTTGGGGTATAGGGTGTAGTTGACTCTTTCCTTTGCTTATGCCTTATTTTCGAATTCTTAATTTATAGCACAATCATCAATCTTGAAAAGGTAATTCGGAACCAAATTGATTGAATGGTAGAGTCGTGAAAAAACATTTTTTTCTTTTATATTTTGGACCTTAACTCCATAGAACAATATTTTATAATTGAAACACAACATAATTGAAATTCCCATAATAACAACGGCATGATTGATTGTAAAATCACAAAAATATACTCGTACATTTTGCCAAAAATACTCTAGTTTTACCACTCAAATTAATTCCATGCTATACGCTAATATCAAGTAATTCGACACAATATATAACAAGTCAAGCACCAAACTAAGTAGCGTCGAGTTCAAAGGTAGAAAGAAATAATCCGACTTATCGCAACTCATTGGACTATATACAGATATTATGAATTGGACTTTATAAACTAATTAAGCCTCTTTAAAAAAAGGCTGTGTGTGCTACCTAGCTAGGTTGCACATGTATATACCTTGAATCACTACTATGTTAAAAGAGATGATATCCAATTCATTATTCATTTTTGCACACGAGGTTTCACACTTGATCACTACATATAGTTTTCATAACTGGTTTTGCTACAGTAAGTGATGCGGTATTTGTTGACTTTGTGAGATATGTTTTTAAGTCGGTTGTGGATGAATATTTTTGTATTGTTTTGTATGTTGTAGATATTTTTGAAATTGAAATATCTTCTTCCTATTAGTATTTATTTTTATTTTTTTAGTAACAATTTCATCATCGTCCTCTAGCGCTTGTATAAGAAATTCTGAAATTGTCGTCATCTTTAGCTTCGTAGATGGTTTTTATTTTTT
>CAIGRK010249780.1:0-14687 GCA_903798315.1 Fraxinus greggii | reverse complement strand
GGTATTATATTATCACAACAACAGTATATATGTGTATATATTCATGATCTAGTTCTTAATAATTCAGGGGCTTTGCGTCTGATAAAAATAATTCAGCTCGATGATTTTTTTTGGGTTGTACGAGGCATGGGGAGTAAGGAAATTGAGGCACCAGAGGTTTGCTAATTTGATAGGTTATTGTTGTGACAGTGATGAGAGGTTGCTGATTGAGGGAGCTACTGCTTTTAAGGTGGTGGCGGTGGTGCCGAATTTTGGGCGACGTTGAGGTTGTGGTGCAGATGTGGCGGCCGACTGCTGGGAGGTGGTTGTTTTGTTTTTGGGGTTTGGGGTTGGGGAAGAAGGAGATGGGGGGTTGTGGTTTTGTTTTCTGTTTTTAAAATTTTTGATATAATATGGAAATATATGATGTGCAAAATATCTTTACCTTATTTGAAGAAAATTATTAGATTTTTAATTGTTGGGTCAACTGACGATTTTTGGGGTCAACCGTTAGTTTGGATTTGGGCTGCGATTTTATTAAAGATTTGGTACCGTTTGTGGTACAAATGAAAGGTTTAGGCAAAATCTGCAACTAACTGAAAGGTTTGGTACCTCGACTGCAATTTTCCCTTAAATTTATTAAGATGCTAATTAAAGCTATCAGTCATGAAGCACTCGCCCTCGCTCCCGCCCAGCAAGCAATACGGTCAACCATTATACTTGGTTTAACCCATCTACAATGAACAGGTTGTTTAAACTCCGTCAATTTCGACTGGCAGTTAGGCATAAAAATATACACGAGTTTGTTTTCGAGCTCTCATTCTATTAATTACCCATTTAATTCTATGCTAATAAATCGCTCTGTGTTGTTGACAAGAGTATATAGTTAATTATCTTAGTCCAATACCATAGTTAGAGGTATTGATTTTTCAAAACTATCAAACAATGAACTACAGGGTATCATGGTACCACAACTTCCTGGCCTGATCGAAGGTGCTAAGGTACTCAGCCCCATGCGCAGTACACCTCGTGTTAGTTTTCTCCTCTGAGATGGACGCCTCATCCACGAGGTCAAGGGCACTCACCACTGGTCCTGAGCCAGTCCCATTTCACCTCGATGACCAACCTTGTGCAGGTTCACCCCAGGTTCCACTGTCTTATCGTTGCAAAGAGACCTACTCCGTCATGCCTCCTATACTCTGGTTCCAATGGAAATTTTAAAGCCACCGGGAGTCCAGTTCCATCTAGTTTGCTAATGGTTATCTCACAGTTTCAATCATTGCAGGATTACACATCATTAGTTCTATATTTACCTAGCATTGCTTTACACTATCATTTTATTGCTCTGTGCATACATTCTATTCAATAGCCTTTTGACTTGTGCACCGAAAGGGCTACAGGAACATCTTCCCTGACGTTTTTTTGCAGGTTGTTCGAAGGTCCTGTTCATGCTCCTTCCTCTCTCAGCTCAAGATCGGGCTAGTCTCGGTACAATTTTTGGTGGGATCAGGATCCAATACCTCGACACGACCAGACCTGCTAAAAATGTCAAGACTCGTCCGATACCACCCCGAACAACGGGCAGAAATCAGTCAATTGGATTCAGCCTGACATTAAATGTCTAAAATTCTTTAATTTTATAAAATACCAGTGACTTGAACCCATGTATTTTTTCTTAAACTCCACACCTTCATGTCAAGTGATATTTTAGCAAGCAAAACTCGATATACAAACGACCTAAGCTATTTAAAAATTTCTATAGTTTTTTTTTTGAACGATATAGTTTGTAACTTTCTGTGTAAATAAATAAATAAAAAAAAAAGTGTCGTGAAACAAAATAATTTATAGAGCAAAAGTCTAACATTAATTAATATGTATGCACCATTTTTTTTAAAAAACATATATATATATATATATTTATTTATTTATTTATTTATTTTTTTTTTGGTTTTAAAACATTTTTTCATTTAGATATATGATTCAGTACCAACCCAGCAATTGAAACAGTGACTCGATGACTTATCCAAATTCATAACCGGTTTAAGTACGATAATCATGTCCTGGACTGATGCTAAGAACTCAAACTGCAGCTGTACATAATTCAAAGTGCACAAAGTGAAAAGGAAAAAATCATTGCATTAAAGAAAAAATGCCATAATTTACTTTCTTTCTACATTAAACCCTGAAATCAACGGATAAACTATTTTGACAGCCATATTAGTTCACCTGTCCAATTTTCTATCTAATAGTCAGAGTTCAGAAAATTAAGATAATATTATCGTGCATCGAATGTTTAAAGTTTGAATTTCCTTTTAATTCATTTTTAAGTAACTTCGTAAAAAATTAAAAATATATAGTTTTCTTTAATCTAAAACAATTTGTTTTTGTCTAAATTAATTAAGAAAAATACAAATATGAAAACGCATAGTTTTGTACTTGAGCTTAAGAGAAAAGGGTAGGATGAAAAAGGCCAATTAATTAAGAAAAATACAAATATGAGAACGCATAGTTTTGTACTTAAGCATAAGAGAAAACGGTAGGATGAAAAAGGCCAATGCTTGGCCCTCTCTCATCGACAGTGTGTCGTAACTATTCCCTGTATTTTCTATGTATTCCTCGAAAGGGATCATATCCAACGGTCTACCACGACCCTATGTGCAACACAACATGAATAACGTGACAAGTATGATGTTGGCATGCTACATCAGTTAAAAAAGCAACGTTCGGCAAAATTTTACTTGTCATTTGAGATTAAATACAAATACAAACGAAAAAAATTGTGTGAAGAGTTGGACAACAATTTGAGTAGCCCTGAACGATAACAAAATTGGACATTCTTTCAGAAAGCAAATGTTAAAATGATTTCACCATAATGATAGAAGAAATACACAAAAAGTTCCACTTAGAGAGCAACATGGACTTTCAATGAGGAATCGGTTAAAATTATATCTTTTAAATGATTATCGGCTTTTGGATGATCACGACAATCAAACTTTAGTTTCACGTGCAAAGGTCGGATGAAAATGAGTTCTTCCAGATTTGAATTTGACGTCAATAAGAGCTTAACAAGTATATCCCTACTGACCTTTCTTGTGGGATCCAAGACATCAGCTATCCTTGTTGCTTTTTTCACTTGGTTATCGACATCTGAAGATGGATTCCTTTTTAGCCTTAAATAAAGTGCGGCATAAATGATTACCTGGGTGAAACAAATAGAAAAATGAACGGCTATGGTTATACTGAAATCCAGTGCAAATATGCCGAAAAACCAAGTGTTGTATTTCAATATATTCCATCGTATAGAACTTTTTTTCCCCCAGAAATATAGGGATTTTGATGTTCCGATAGTAGTCAAATTCCATCATTTCAGGTGTTATTCTAGACATTTCAGTAGTGAAGTTACATTTTTCTCAATTTCCAAAGTAATTATCTGATCTGAAACTCTCAAGAAATATCCTACCTTGAGAGAATATCAAACGAAGACGAAAATATGTTAGAACTTCAGAATTAATATAAATACCTCGCTTGTTCCAGGACTCGTATTGATAGTGCAACCAATGCTCACTTTCCCTTCTTGCCCTTCACCAGGATCCGTGCTTCCATTTTCTGAGCTTGTTTCTATTTCTTGCACCGAAAAGCTAAGGCTATCAATTTCATCATACCACTGTTGAGCAGCACCGACCTGCATGCACGAACAATATGAACTTCAAAGCAACCCTATGACCAGAACATATAAACAAAGTGATTTTAAAAGTGTAAATGAGAATAGTAGAAAATAAAAAAGTACTAAAATTTAGGAAATTAGATGCCTTTTCTGTTGATGCAGCCTTGTCCACAGCTACTGAGATTTCAGTAGCTGCCCCTCTTGCTTGGCGCCATATACAGCCTTCTTTTAGTGGTTCTACTAGATTGGTGTGTTGAGGAATATCTATATTCAATTCTATGTCAATGGTACCTGCCGCATACAGGGCAAAGCAACGACTTAACAGTAACATACATCAAATTTAGCCATGAAAAAGACATGATGCAGGTAGCAGATAGGAATTCTCCAGATCAATCATCTAGAGAAAAATGCAACACTAGTACCAAAAGATGATTTTCATGAAGCTCGTAAGGTACGAGTGAATGGCACTTAGATTAGATTCACTCCATGATGGAAGAACTTCATGAGTAAATCTATCAGAGATTAAGCCTACATAGTGTTGGCTTGAAAATATTTAGCAGCTAGAGCTTGACATGTTGTTGGTGCTTTCAAAAGCTCAAGTCATTAAATATAGTGCCATTTGTAGATTTTCTTTCAAAAAATAAACAAAGCTTGCACTTGTTATCCCTACTGTCTTAATAAATGTCAAATAAGTTTTTCAATATCAAAACAATAATAAAACTTAGGAAAATTATACGTGTTCAGAGGTTAAAAGAGCTTAAAGAAGAAGAACTCAAGTTAGTCAATATAATAAAGATTCTGATTAGAGCTCAAATAGTGAATCAAACATTTTGAAAACATTTTAATGTAGTGGCAGACTCCAACAGACAATGTCTTCCAAGCCTCGTTGTAACTGTGCTTTTACCACTTCAACCTGTTACACTAGAATGTTGAACATTGTTTTAAAATCACTCTTGGTTCTACCATTTCTATTAACAATTCAATTCATTGAATGCGACATTAATAGCTAAAATAAGACCGAAAAACAACCATTTTCAACCAGAGTCATTGTAGTCCCCCCACCCTGTTTCTTACTGACAGCAGTAACCATCACCAACTCCGGTTCCATATGCATCCCCCCAAATTCTCTTACATTTAGCATTGTTTAGACTCAACCTGTGATCGAGAACTTCCAGATATCGAAAACAAAAATATTGCTAAAAATTGAACTTTTGAATGAAAGGCAACATGGTAAAAAGATCCACAGATTACATCTATCCATATTGAGTGACCTACAAGTCAAAATTCACAAGTAACAACAAAATTGTTGCCGAGAATGCTATGTTATTTTACCTCATCACATTAATACGTTAACAGAAACAAGATACCTGGAAGCAAGCGAAAACATTCAATGTGATCTGTGTGTATTCCGGATAGCACACCATCACTGTTAATATTACCAGAGAGAGAGAGGTTAACATACCAGTTAAAAAGGTCAAAGTGCAATATTAAAAAAATTTACTCAAATCTATCTTGCACTTACATGGCAGAGACTCGTTCCAGAGGGAAAGAAAGCCAATACGGAAGCCCAAGGACTCCAAAATTCGAGAATTGGAAGCCTGAAATCAATCCAGATTTCCTACTGAACTTGTAGACCATCTGACCAACTTCAAAGACCCACATATCAGCATTGATTCAAACAGAATTTGACATCTGAGTATGTGAAACAGAGTACAAAAATAACGTGTCAGAAGAAATAGCTCAAGTTTGACTACCTGGATTGCAAACTACTATATGATCCTGATAAGTTGCCACCGAAGACATGAGACCAGCATATGGAATTTCCTCAAATGGACAATTAGCATCC
Source organism: Fraxinus greggii (assembly GCA_903798315.1). Taxonomy (NCBI): domain Eukaryota; kingdom Viridiplantae; phylum Streptophyta; class Magnoliopsida; order Lamiales; family Oleaceae; genus Fraxinus; species Fraxinus greggii. Next base: position 9,198 of record CAIGRK010249780.1, on the reverse strand, counting down.
AGTTGCTGCTGCAACCAATTCGTAGGGATCTGCTTCAATGGAATGGATTTCTCTAGAATCATCTCCCCACAGATCTCTAAAATCTTCGAAGATTCTTTTAAATAATTACAAGTCAGTGACAGACAAGGGAACAACTAATATGGGAACTGAAAATAATCTGTATTACTTTCAAACCTTTTACAACTTCTCTCATAAGCCCTGATGCTATATCTATGACCCATAGAGTTCCAAAGCTGCACATAGAAACGATTATCAAACCAATTATACAACTCAAAACAATTAGGATCATGATACTCAACATGCAGAGCACTAGAATGCATAATATCAAATTGAATCCTTTTATTCTCCATTTTTGTTTTTTTATTTGGTAGTGGCGGATGACTTCAATAGAGGTTAAATTGACAAATTAAACTCAGCGCGTGAAACTGCAAATGATGTTATAAACTCCACTAGATTCACCAAGTGCCCAGTATATGAAAATCCAATCATGTCCAGAACTTCAGTTAGATTATAATTGAACATAGACCCTTTGATGATTCTTATTTATTTTTTCTTTTTCTGAACATGAATTTTAGAAATGATCCAATGCATCAGTTTGATAAACTTATGCTAAATTTATTATCCACATCCTCGGGCCAAAACCCCCACCCAACCCAGAAAATAAAAATAATAAATAAATAGAAGAGAGTTAGAAACAAAAGATAAAAAGTACTGAATTCATATGAAAAGCTCCAAAACTACTTTCCAATCTTTTTATTAAACGGCCCCTATCTAGGGCATTCCCTTCATACTGCCCCCAAAAAAAAAAGCATAAAAAAACCATACTTCCTAGCTATACATGAAAATATTTTAAAACAGATTAGTTAATCAATTATTGGGATCTTCACATTTTTTCAGGAAAAAAGTGATTTTTTACCTTCCACTTCTGCTCATTTTAGCAGTAAACAAATATTATATCCCACAAGAACTAAAGGAACCCCTTCAGGACCCTGATCACTTTCCCTTTTATTTAAAGTTGATTAATTATCCAATGATCAAAAAGTTTCAACCAGGAGGAAACATAGCCATTCTTTGAGCCACACTTAACCTCAAACAGTTATTACCATTGGAACACTGATGTTACTCCATTATATTTAGTTTGGAAATCAAAACAAGCAAATGGCATCTGCTGTTACCCCGCTCTCTGTGACTCCAAACTCATCTTTTTCACTTCCCCTCTTGATTATAAAGAAGCAAATGCCATAGGTATTAAAAACACACCAATTTAAGAGCATGCCACTTGCACTACACTACCATCTGGGTCAAAATGTTTCTGAATGTCATATTTAGAAAAATATTGTGCAAGATATTAAAGATACGAAATATAAATTTTGAAGTTGCTAAATTAGACCTAAGTGGATGAGGTTAAGAACAGAAAGATGCAGAATTTATCATCCGAAGCAGTGGATGTCATATGGTACCTGCGATTGAGAATAAAGAGAATGTTATCTGATGACTTCATAAGATGCCAAGGAAATAAAAATGACTCTGAAGTGCACTCAGACTCTGAATCTACATTGCTTTTCGTCCAAATCTTATCCAGAATCCACCTCCATAAGCCGTTATTCTTCTTATTAGCGTCGGATGGTGGATAAACTGTCTCCACAATTCTCCTTTCCATGTCAGCTTTCCTTATGGCATGGTTCTTTGATGAACAAATACAAAGATCAATTTGTACAAGAAAAAGTTAGATGCTTTACAGAAAATAAAACAGAATAATAAAAACTTGCAAAACAGAAAATGTTAAAATAAAAGCAACAAAACTGTCTCTGAATACTGAGACAGTAGCAGGGGATACTTGCAGTAGAAATTAAAACCACCACATATATTTTAAGAAACAAAAAGTACAAAAGCTCATATCTCTGGAAACATAGTAGGAAGGAACGAGGCTGAATCTGGCTGATATAATGTTGATGCCTGGTTCTGCAAAATCTCATTATTGGCTCAAATGAACTGAACAGACCATAGCATACTAAAATCCATTACCAAGATTTTTCTAGTTGCCAGTTTATTGTCTACAGAGAGAAACTTCAGAACACTTAAATAAGACAAGGATGAACATTGCTGTGAGCACTTGAAATACATAAACATGGCATACTTATTCACATACAACCAATATCATGCATAATAGGTACATTATGCCACTTCCTTGAGATAAAAACCAAGTTATAGCTTGTTTTGAACATATTCTACAAACTGACAGGGCAGATGTGGTACTTGAGGAAGTTTATACGATTCTCCTGATAGCACAAAAAACTAAGGCCTATTACTAACTGTGAACTTCAGAATTTGACAGAATGTTTAAATATCAGAACACAATATCGACCTTGTCAAGAGTCAATTAGTTCATTCCCGTCATTACATATTTGTGCTGTTCATACAGAAATGATGCTTAATGCAGGGTATGAAAATGAATTTCCAACTCATGGAAATAAATTTTGCTTTTTCATGGATAACCAAAAATGATAAGTCAACTTTCTCTTTGTATTGAGTTAACACAAAGACACTTAGGTCATGCCACTGACAAAAGCAGAACCTTTTTTGCAGAGATATTGCATTCACAATTTCATAGTTGAATGGACATTTCAAAAATTATATCAGCATGAATCTGTCAAAATCCAAGTCATGATATTTAATATTTTTGAAGACAGTACTAGAACAGAACCATGCCTACAGTTTATATTTACTTCAATGTAGACACTATGCACACCATTTTCAAGACTTCTTTTTTTAGAATATGATATGCGGCAAGGAAGAAAATCATATCCCAAGGTTTTGAATTTATCGATTTAAATTTTATACCTCCAACACTGATCAGATTTTAGCTTTGGAGACAATTAACATATGTACTTCTAAGAGTTTGCAAGAGAATTTTCTGAATGCCCTATTGCAGGATTCTGAATAATTAATAATGACCTCCTAGAATTGAATCCCAAGCCGCAGAGATTTGTTCACAGATATTATGGTTGTCGATTGATATGTGAAAGTTACCACTCACTTCTAAACGGCAGAAAAGGAGAAAGTTTATCTTCAATATCTCAAGTAAATCTTTAGCACGGTGGCATCATTTCAAATGAAGTTCATTATATTTATAAGATAGATACAGGCTACGTGTCTTAGGTATGAATTCCCAAGTGACAACTACATCTTTTTTAAGTCTGCATTTTCCTTCTTGTGCTTGTTCTCTCTATTCGTTTTCTATCAACCACAAAAAGAGAACAAAAGAAAGAGAACAGGAATCTCGACCCTTTTTTAAGTCCTTCCATGCATATCTCTTTCTTCACACAGATAAAAGAAACCTTATCATTTATCAATATCTACAGTCAGGAAAACAGAAATAAGCTACCTAGGCAAATAAGAAACATTTTCTTGCAATTGCTCAAACCTTTTCTATCTTAGTATGCATAGACATCTGATTTGACTTTCTATGAAAATCCCATCATTTCAGTTTGTAATTATATCAGAAAATATTCAGTGTTTTCCATCCAGCAAGAACGTAGCCTTCCCACTCAATGCCTCGGTAGGAGATAGAGCAATAAAAGAAAGATATATAATTTTCCATGAAGCTGCATACACAGATGCACATCATCTTGAAGATACATCTAGACACAAACACCACCCAGTCAAAAATAGTTCAAGGGACATACCTCAGAGTCCACAAAATATAGACAATCTTCTGAAGCATCATAAAAAGAAGCTGCAGGGCGCTTTAACTTGGCACTTTCAAACTCTCCATCCTCAAAACCTGGAGAAGAACCAATCTGACAGGAAATGATGTGTCATTCTTTCTTTATTAACAATTTGATTCTTAATAGAAGTTAGAATTTCAATTTAGCAAGTGTTTTCTGCAAGTCTAGCACCTACAACATCCAAAATTTTTCCACTGCTATTAAATATGATAATCCGGTGGTGATTGACATCAGAAAGGAACAACAGGTCACCATTCTCCTCAACAGAGATGCAATCTGAAACAAAAAACAGAAAAAAAACGTAAAGTTGATTGCCTTATCGTTTTATCTACATCAGACAAGTGGTAACCATAAAACAAAATACTAGCATAAATTAATTATTTCAACTGCAAGAACAACTTGAATGGTGAGAGCATGTGATTCATTTAAGGTAACAAAGCATCTACAACAAAATATAATCAGAATGCTTTAACACCCATTAGAGATATATTTCCTGACTGAACTTTCAAGTTCCTACATCTAATGTCCCAAAGCCGCTTTTGACAGGACCTTCCAGCTGCTCAGCAAAGCGGACAAATATAACACCAGGTTCGTGACTTGAGCGCAGATTTTTGGTTCCCTACATACAGTGACCCAGCAGCAGGGTCACTTGTTTCCCTGCATATGCTTTACTGCAGATAGCTAGCTGCAACCTCGTCCATAACCAATAATGTACTCTGAACTATTCACAAAACCGTTAAGAAACTCCAATTAGCCACTAAAGTGCATCCTCCACCCTGTTACATGCCGTATGAGTTTACCTACATCAGGGACATGATTTTAACATATTAAACAAGCGTTCCCCAAACTTACAAACAGCTTCAACCATCTTCCACTTTGTCAAATAAGTCAACTAAACAAATGTCATTAATCCCTTTCAAAATCAAAAGAAATATTCTAAACTTAATTATAGTATGTAGAGATTTCCCCATTTCCTTTGTTCATCCGTTTTTATGTTTAATTTTCTCACTAGCTGACGATTAAATTTTCTTCCTTAATTAGACCTACATTATAGTAATCCACCAGATGAGTGGAAGTCTCACTATTACAAAGTCCAAAGAGCTTGATTTCACACTTACAAAGAGCCTTTAATTTGCCATATGACTATGGGCTCAAATCCATGTGTTCTTTCTTTCTTCTCTTTAGCATATTGCCTTTCTTTTCTTTTCTTTTTTTTTTTTTAGAGGATTTCAATATATTAAGGTAGAAAGGATGTTTCCTAAGCAAAGTGACTCATCCTACACCTTTTTGGCATAAATTTTTCCTCATCAGAGGCCACCTTTAAGAAGCACAGTTATTCTTTCATCAACACAAATATTACAGAACTATAGCCACCTGATAAATTGTAAAATCCTTCCTCCTGCCATCAACATGTATAATGCAATCCCGATATCAAGCGAAATGAAAAAAGGTTACAATAAACAAGAAGTAATTTCAGCAAATATACCTGGGAAGGAAAGAAGCAAATTCCGCAAAGCAGAACATGGATATGGTTCCTTAAAAACTTCATTTGGCTTTATCCAAGAGCTTTTCACATTAGATAAGGTTGGTTTCTCATTATCTTCCATGTTCAAGTCACTGACGGCTGCCAAATAAACACAAATAAATAAAATCTTCAAGATAGCATCTGATGAGTGCAATACGAAGCGTATAAGATTGACTAGATGAAGCTATACTGTAAATAGAACTTGACGGAAAACACAAGGAAGAAACGAACTAAAAATCAATTCCCTATTACCCTTTTATATTTTATCATTTTCTAGCAAAGTACTTCGTTATTTTGAAAAGACGACTCTGAGCAAACTTGACGGAACAGAAAATTCAGGTGTCTTAACAGTCAGTAGACTAATCTTATCCTTGGTTAACTATGATTCAGTTACCAAATATTTCCAATGAGGCAAGATGTGACGTGCCATGTTGAAGCAAATAATTCACAAAATTTTAATGCTTGACATTAATGAATTACATATTCCCACCAAAAAGAAAGAAAAAGAAAAAAAGAAAAAGAATGTATTTTCGCATATAATGGAAAAGTGAAATCCACATGTTCTGTGTCCCTTGTGTTTGCTTGGCTTCTACTGACACGAGATCGGACAAAGCAGTTAGGCAGCATAAGATCAATCATTCTCTTTATGTTTCTTTTATGTACTGAACACTAAAAAAGAATGCAGAAACTAAATTGAAGCACCTTTGTCAAGCACCATAAGATCGGTATCTTTCTCATAATAGACTAATGGATTCTTAAAACCTTTAAATATGATGTAGCAAGGTCCATTTGCCATCTGCATAAATGGGGGAAAAAGGATATAAACTACGAAAAATAGCTGAAACAATAAGAACGTGGAACTTCACAAGAATTCAAAAGTAACAGATTATAATCAGCAGAATGAATCAGAAAAGTTGAGCAAACTTCAAAACATGTAATTACTTGACACTGAAACAGGACACCTGTAATGTTGCTCAAGGTCAGACACATTAAGACTATCTACATGATAAATGGTGGAAACTTGAAAGTGTCAATAAATCAATAACAAAGTTAATTATTTTTAGCTAAAAGCATTGACATCAAGACACAAGTCAAGTTCTGTTTATTTACCTTCTATACCAATACATGTCCATCTACGAACATACAGAAACAGTGAGCGTGATAGGAAATCTTATAACACTATTCTTGTTTATTTCGATGAATGTTATTTTCAAGAACAATGGCCTGAAGAAGGCAAGGACTAGCAACTTCCCACTGAAAATGCAAAGAATAATTGAGTAATTATATTTTAAAAGAAAAAAAGGAACATTTTCTCAACCTATTAATATTTCAGTCCAGCAATCTACTGAAAGATTAAGGTTTAGTTATCCTTTAACCCCCAGCTTGTTCAAATATAAGTGTGTTGGATGTTGGAACAGACTGTAGGCCGTGATATTACTTGTTGCAGATTGTCCAATCTGTTGGCTCTGTCGGCCCCATAAGGTGTTTGGTAGCCCCATCCGACCCATTCTATGCATTAAGCTCTCTCATGATTAAGCCCCCTTTTCTTTTCTTTTCCTTTATTTTTTTTTTCAAGTTTTTCGATTGGTTTTGATGATTGTTTATTGTAAATCCGTTCCATTTATGTCTTTATCTACGCCTCAAAGGAGTAGAGAAATGAAGAATTGACGTCCTATGATGCTCAGATTCTTCAATTTGGACGACGTACCTGTGTCGACGCAACACGACATGACATGGATATGGGTATGATCCTGTGTCAGACCCTACAATTTAGAAGTTGACACGGAAGAATCATAGAAGGGAGATCACTATAGAAGGAATCGGAAGTTCCAAGGAGATAAAGAGTGAGCGAGATAAAGAGTGAGCCCACAATTTTTAAAGCAATAAAATTGATTTGACGCATAAAACCCAAGATTTTAAGGCATGAAATAAGTCCATTTAATGCAACACTTCCTAAAAAACGCATCTAAAATTATTAGTATGTAATATTTTGAAAATTTATGTTTGTAAGACGCACCAACGCACGTGTCAAAATTTTGAATCCTTTCTAGGTGTATCCCATATCCTAATTTTTAGAGGAAAAAAGATTTGTCTCCTAAATATGTACCGACACCCAAACCCAATTCCAAGCAACATAGGTGACGTCCAAGCCCAAACCAACCCCAATGAAAAGGCAGAATAAATTGGATTTTCTAGTTTTTGCTATAAACCTAATAGGGTTATTTCTAATTACGTAAATCAATAGTTCTAACCACACTAAGTTATCTCATTGACATTGTTCTAATGTATTTCCTTGAGCAATGGGTACAGCACTGTTGTCAGTAAGTGGTCTATAAATTGTTGCACAATGCAAAAGATTGAAATCATAAAAGATAACACAGCTTACTGGAATCAAGCTCCCAAGAAAACAAATTTTACTGAGTAAAACCTTAAGACTTGTTACATTATCTGATGCATAACATGACATAGAGCACTGAGATTCATGATTAGATGCAACATTATTTACAACCCATGTCAGCGTGTAGACCAAGCTCCAACACATTCTGAAAGAGCTTGATGCTAGCAATAATTCACCAAGCCATTAAAGGCAGTATATTGGAGGCTTTGAAGAATTACTTAACTTTTTTCCCTTTTTTGATAATTCAGTAATTATTGTGCTGATAGGGATTAGATGAGGAAATGGGGTGGGATCAGCGGTTCAAAACACATCATTAACACTAGATAAAATTGCTTAAGCTATAGTCTTCCCATAGTAGAATTAGAAGTCTGGCCCCCTATAGCAGCAAACAGAGAAACCAAGCAAAGAAATCAAAAACTGACATAAATTGAATAGCAATTCCAATCCTTGATACATAAAAATCATAAATTCAGACGCAAAATATAGATGCAGCAATTCAATATATATCCTACCTCAAAAAGTTGCTGACACAGTAAGCTGACATATTTATGTGACATCATGTTTGTTCATCACAGGAAAGAAGTTTGTGGAATAAATAGCCAGCAGTAAGCTGGCATTCATATCGATTATTGATTAATATAACACCTCTTATAAAAAACTACGTGATATGGTGACTATGTTATTAATAGCATGTAAGCAAAAGGCGTACATGAAGTAGAAACTTGAACACGTTTGAGTACAATATATAACGCACCTTAAAGATATGTTTGTTAGATAACAAAATAGGAAAAGTAATACATTCCTTGATGATCATCTGGAGCAAATGTGTAGATATATCGTCAATGCAAATTGATCTGCTGTACTGAAAAGACAAAACTTGAAGGAAAGGATGCCTGCAGCATCAGATGTGAGAAGTGTGAAATCATTTATCTGTTCTCCAATATGTTAAGATCTAAAGAACTTTTTGAGACATCAATGTTCAATTACCTCTGTTGAAGTGATTTCACTTTCTCAAACGTGATCACAATATCGTCCTGTGATGTTAAAGAGTCTTCATTATATTCACCAGCAAGAATTAGGAAAATTCCATGTTCTTTATACTCATTATTGGCTTTGTCAGTTTTATTCAACCAACAGTGAGAAGCACCTGCAATCTCATCCAAATTTTAGACAGATTTACATCGAATGCAGGGAGAACACAATGCAACTGCTTGTGACAACAAGAACAAAGATGAACTAGTTTTTGTTCAAGTAACATGCATTTTCTTCTTTTTCTGCTTCAATCATAGTAGTGAAACAGAACCAAATGTAGGTAGAGTCACCTTGAGGCTTATTTAGCGAAGATCGAATGAAGGACAAAAGATCAACTTCCGGACGTAGCTTCTTCTTTGTTTCTGATACTGTGGAATACCTGAAGAAGGCTATCATAAGAAGTTAGGAAACTAAAATGTTAAAGTGAAAGACAATTGAAGTTTAAGCCACATCATTAAATTTATAGGTAAAGAGGAGAAAAAGTAAGTACAATCTCTAGAACACTTGGACTCATT
>CAIGRK010249690.1:0-16555 GCA_903798315.1 Fraxinus greggii | reverse complement strand
ATTTAAGAATGCCGTCTTTACATCAATTTGATGAACATGTAAATCATAGATAAATGCTAATGCAAACAAGATCCTTATCGAGGTTATCCTGCTATCTAGTCCTTCCTTTTGACGATATCATTTAACTATTTATCTAGCTTTACAGGTATTAAGTGTTCCATCAGAATTATATTTCCTTCTAGACACCCATTTACAATCAATTGATTTAGAGCCCTTTGATAAATCAACTATTTCCCAAGTGTTATTTAAAATAATAGAATCCATTTCATTATTTATCGCCTCGTTCCAAAATAAGCAATCTCTAAAAGACATTGTTTCTTTATAGGTTTTAGGATCAGTTTCGACTTGAAGAACAAAATGATTTTTTCTTACAACATCCCTCCTATCTCCTTCTACTAAGCATAAAGAAATAAGTTGAGAATCTAATTCATCTTATCCTAGACCTTTTTCTTTTCTAACTCTATTACTTATTTGAGGTCCACTTTCAACATCTCTTGTAGATATCTCTTCTGATGATTCTTTAGAAGTCAGAATATCTAAATAAGTTTCATTTTGCGAATTTCTTGTTGCCAATACATTATCAAAAAATTCCACATCCCTTGATTCTATTATAACATTTGATTCTAAGTTTAGTAACCTATGCCTTGATATTTAAAGACTATCCCACAAAGGAACATTTAATACCTCTAAGACCTAATTTATTTATCTTGGGATCCGTATTCTTGTAATAGGCAAAATACCCCCACACTTTGAAATAATTAATATTTGGTTTCCTACCTTTCCATATTTCATGGAGAAACCTTATTCTTTTTCAAATAAATCCTATTTACTATATGACAAGCACTAAGTAAAGCTTCGCCCCATAAATTATATGGTAATCCAAAATTCTATAACATGGCATTTATCATTTCTAAAAATCTCATATTCTTCCTTTTTGCTAGACCATTTTGTTCTGGTGTTTGTGGTGCAGAACTTTGATGTACTATTCCATTTTGTTCACAAAACATATTAAATCCATTAAAAAATATTCTCCACCTCTATTGCTTCTTAGATTTTTTCAGTCAACTTCAATTTTATATGTTTTAAAGGCACTTAAAGGTTCATCTTTATGCTTTAACAAAAATACATAAGTATACCTAGAGCAATCATCAATGCAAGTAATAAAATATCTATTGCCACCTCTTGTTAGCATGTCATTCAATTCACAGACATCGGAATGAACAAGTTCTAGTATGTTTGTTGATCTTGCTACACTATGAAATAGCTTTTTAATCATCTTTGATTTAACACGTGTTCAAATTCACATTGTATCAATTCACATTTAATCATTATTTTCATAGTGCTAACTCTTATGTGTGCTAATCTAGCATTACATAAATTAAACAAATCAATAACTTAGACAAACGATTTGTTTTTTTATTAGAATTCCTCAAGAGTATAAAGCTTGACCATTCATTTAGTGGAATAGCTCTTTCGAACAACGTACCCATTATGGGTTAGTATAAGTTTTCCAGATTTAATTACTGATTTTCTCAATAGAACTCCACTTGTTATGTTTCCATTTATTTCTGGTATATGAAGAACATTTGTTAAAGTGATATTTTTTCCTGAAGTAAATATGATTTCCACATTTCCTTTGCCAATCACTTTTTATCTTCCTTCATTTCCTACTTGGATTTCTTGACCATCTTCAATGTCATGATAAATTTTGAAAAGAGACTTATCATAACAAATATGGATAGTAGCACAAGTATCATACCACCAGCCCCAAACTTTACCTTGAATTGCATTGATTTCGCTCACCGTAGCGATAATCTCATCAATGAAATTTACTTGTCCTTCCTTGTTTGGTTGTTTCTTATGACTACATTCTGTTCCATAATGTCTCACTTTTTCACAAACACAGCAAGATCCTTTGGATTTGTTTTTGAACTTCCCTTGATCCTTTTTAGGACCAAGAGTTCTTCACTCCTTTTGTACTTGTTGGAGTTGTCCGCATTGTTCACTACATTGGCTTTCGAAGAGCTATCATAAGAACATTCACTCTTATATCTTGCCCTTGATTCTTCCTCTCTACGAAAATGTTTTTGAATTTGAACCAAAGAAAAGTCTTCAGAATTGTGAAGAATCTTCTTCATATATCCTTTCCAAGTTCTTGGAAGATTAGCAATAATAGCTCCAACTTGGAAAGGTTCAGGAAGATCGATTTTCACCGCTTTCAATTTGTTGACAATGACTTGCAATTCATATACTTGAGGCAACAAATGAATATTATCAAGCATTTTGAAATCGAAATATTTAGAAATTAAAAATTTCTTGGTATCTTCCTCCTCAGTCTTATATTTCTTTTCAAGTGCATTCCTAATTTCCTTTGCCCGAGTGGTGTTGGTGTAAATATCATATAACCGATTCGAAAGAGCATTTAAAATGTGACCGTGACATATTCTTGCCTTTTCTTTCTTTCTTTCTGAACGAACTTCTTCAGTATTTTCTTGGTTGCGTCGGCAATTGGTCCAAGTTTGGATCAAGTACATAAAAGATTTTTAACGTCGTTAGTACGAATTTGAGTTTGTCTTGCCATTTCATGAAGTTGGCACCATCAAATCTGTCCAAATGCACTAAGTCTTCATTCATCATTTTGATTGTAGCAAGTGCATATTCTTCCTCCATTGCAATAGAATGACGATTATCGTTTGAGAATGTTATGAAAAAATAAATGCAACAATGGAGAAATAAAAACAAAGAAGAAGAAAATGATGAATATAAATCCGATAAAGGCTTGAACACGAAGATTATATCATTGTCCTCAAATGATATTTGTCTCATCTACAATGCTTGTAAGGATTTAATGGCAAATAGTTTGTAGGATTAAGCAAGNATTTCATGAAGTTGGCACCATCAAATCTGTCCAAATGCACTAAGTCTTCATTCATCATTTTGATTGTAGCAAGTGCATATTCTTCCTCCATTGCAATAGAATGACGATTATCGTTTGAGAATGTTATGAAAAAATAAATGCAACAATGGAGAAATAAAAACAAAGAAGAAGAAAATGATGAATATAAATCCGATAAAGGCTTGAACACGAAGATTATATCATTGTCCTCAAATGATATTTGTCTCATCTACAATGCTTGTAAGGATTTAATGGCAAATAGTTTGTAGGATTAAGCAAGTCTTATGAAGATAACCAGAAGTAAAAGTGAATCTTCAAATGAACAAGTGAAAAAAGAATAATGATCAAGTAAATGGACAAAAATTTCTCTCAAAAAAATGGATGAATAATCAATATAAGATTTGATGTGTACAGCAAATATTTATAGGTTTCAACCATCCCATACGAAGTGGTTCCAAGCTCAAATCAAGAGGTGAAATGCTTCATCAATAAACCACCACAAAATTGAAAAAAAAACTTAGCCAATGGTCACATTTCTTCAATTATGCAACCGCATAGGAACAACAAGATTCCAACAAAATACTAATATGCACATCTATGTAGGTTTGTGATGATGGTAAGAAGGGTAATAGTGATGACGATTTTTTAGTTTGTTTTTGGGATGGTGATAGTTGCCGGTGGCAATGATGAATGGTGGTGGTGACGATGGTTGTGTTTATGTTGGGTTGTGGCGATCAACGATCTCATCGTGATGTTATAATAATAAATTTTATGAGGGGTGTAACGATAAATATTACACGTAGTGGGGTCAACGATAATGATGTAACAATGAATGTTATAAAGGATAGGACAGTAATGTGATAGTGTAATACTAAACAACACAACTGGTGTCAGTGGTAGTGGTGACGTGGAAGTAGATGGTAAAATATTTGTAATAGACTGCGTTACAAGTTTTTAGAGTCCTAATTGTAATTGGCTTTATCCGTATCCAAAATCTAGGATAGTTGAGTTAAAATTGAGTTGTAATTAAAGTCAAAAGAGTTGTGATTAGTAATATAGATCTTGAATGAGTCCAAGATGTCCATGGAGATCACATATGATAATTGGAGTGCAATTAGGGACTTGTTCAGTAGGGCTTAAAAGCCAATTAAAATTGAAAATATAGTTGTTATTGGGTCTCACTCGTCTAATAGGAGTTAACAATAACGGCTAATTTTTTAATTTTAATCCGATTTTAATCTCTATCGAACACTCCCTAGAAGTCAAATAAGTGTAAAAGTGTTGCACAAATCATGCTCCAATTTCTCAGACACAAGTTGAAATGCATTTTTCACATAGACAATAATGGAATTTGGACAAGGCTATTCTAGAGGAATTGTAACCATTTGAGTTATCCTTCCAACTTATTTTGAATCACCTCAATCTGATATTAAGATAGAAAGTTATGATGAAAATATTGATAACTGCTCATGTGTAGCTTGCTTAGCGATAGCTTGGAGCATGAGGGGCGATTCAACGATACATAATCCTGTTTCTGTTTTAATATTGATTTTGACTTATATTACACCCCCAAACACTACCTGTCATATATACTAAATCCTAGATCATTCTAAATGCGTGTTGAATCATTCTTTCATTATAGAGAACACATTATTGAAGATCAAACTACAAATTCAAAGTTCTATTGATTCAACCATTTCTTTGTTGATTCATAAATTTATCCAACACATAGTTTGTTGATCGAGCCATAACATTTTGTATTCAACCTAAGATCAAAACACCGAAAGATCTAACGATCAAAAATCAAACCACCGACTTTCGTATAATCTATTAAAGTTCTGAAAATACAGTAAGGAAACTGGAGTTTCGATAAGACAAGAACGATTAGTTCTTGGTGATCTACATGAGATAGAGAATTCCAGAAGGTCAAGAGCTAGTGCAAAAGCACATAGTCCATGAGGGTATCGGTAAATACAGAAAGTATGTCAGATAGTACTAAGAGTTAGTCGAGTATGGATTGTACTATAAGTTAATTTGCCTATAGTGGATATTACTCGCTTGGGCACGAAGTTTTTGAACATTTGCGAAGTGCTTTCTCTGTGATTATACTGATGTTATATACTGCTTTTTATTCACAAACTATGGTATTCAAATTTAGGATAAATTGATTTGGTTGACCTAATCATCTAGAAATAATTAATAATTGATTTCTTGCTTTTAATTTTGTAATTCCACATATTGCGTCAAAATAATCGGTAAAATTGAAACTGATGTGATATATGATACGAGGGCAAGTTCGAGTAAGGATCCATTGATTGTCGAGGAAGGGCCTATGACTAGGTCGAGAGTGAAGCAGCTCAAGAAGTAATGAGACTACTTGCTTAAATCTCGGTGGATGAAACATTGATCACGACAAGTAAAGAGACAAGTTTCATGATGGACATGTGAGATGAAACGAAGTGGATCAACTTGGTGCAAGAAACAAGCGAGAGATCTGAGTGACAAGCTATGCGATCGCATAGCATACCTATGCATGCGGCTGCATGTGCCAATACCGAACCAAATTGAGGGTAGTTGAAGTAGCATATGCGATTGTATGTAGTTTTACTATGCGGCAGCATAGTACGATTTCTGGACAGAATTTTTTTTTTTTCAAATTTTGTTTAAACTTCTATTTAGTTAAAATCTTTTATGACATCTTTTTAAAATCTCTTTTGTGTAATTCCATTTTTAACTAGGTTTTATGGGTTCCGTATAAATAAAACTCATTCCATACATTGCAAAATATACAATTCGAGAGATATTATTGTGAGGCATATTACTTTCTTCTCATTCTTCATTGAATTAATTTTGAACTTATAAAGAATTAAATTACTGTGGCGTTCTATAATTCAAGTAAGGTTCATAAATTTTGTGATCACAAGGTGAAGACATTGTAGGCGATTGTCTTGATTCTTTGATTCAATAATTATTGGGTCGAGCTTTCAAACGTCGATTCTTGGCTTTATTGGGCTGAATCAAT
This sequence comes from Fraxinus greggii, assembly GCA_903798315.1. NCBI lineage: Eukaryota > Viridiplantae > Streptophyta > Magnoliopsida > Lamiales > Oleaceae > Fraxinus > Fraxinus greggii. The sequence continues at coordinate 10,637 of CAIGRK010249690.1, read as the reverse complement.
CTTGTATGAGTTTCGTAGCTACTATTGCTACATGAGTTCGCATCAGTTGGTATCAGAGTAAGACTCCAAAAATAAAAGTTATATCATTTTTTCTCCTTTGTTTGAGTCTTTGTTTTTCCATATCCGTGTTCTTCATGTTCTTTAATTTTTTTCGTCTCCAATTCATAAAATTTCAAAACGTGTTTGGCATTCAAATTAGTTTTTATTTCTTTTGCTGGTATCTATGTTGAATTTTCGAACAAAAAATCGAAATTCAAAAAAAAATTGTCAGAATATAATTCCATTTTTTAGTAAAAAATTCAAATACAAAAGTGTCCAATTCAAATTCAAAGAACACCTTCTAAAAATTTTCCTTAGTGTTCCATTCAAAGTGCTAATTCCTACTTCTTGATTCATTCTAAAGTCAATTTTTCTTACTCAAATCTTCGTCTGAAAATCTACAAGGATTAAATTTTGATTAAGATCGAATTAATTCTTTGAAATACTTACAAGAAAGCATTGGGTGGAAAAAGACAGAATAGTGAAACTAATAGTGGAAAAAATTCAAATTGAGCGCACGAGTGTACACATGTGAAACAAATATTAAACTAGATTTAGGATGTCAAAAAGAGACTATTCTGCTTCAAGCGGGAAGAATAGTCAAGTCATCATGACAGATGAGGTGATACGACGATTTGAAAGATTGTTTGTTGATATGGGAGGTAGAATGAATATGTAAGAGGTATGGATGGAGATGCAAGACACATTACTTGCTAATTTGCACAGGGAACAATCTAAAGAAGTTCCTAACACGAGGAGACAAGGTAAGATGGATCATAGAGCAAATTTTGCTAGTGAATGTGAAGCGGATAGTGACATTAATGAGGATATATTTGTGGATATCGAATTAGAAAGAATGAGGGATAGATGAGTTAGGCATGAAAGGAGGAATAGAGATCCCGTTGGAGATGGTGCTGATAGAAGTATGAGCAATATCAAAATAACAATTCCTTCATTCAAAGGAAGGAGTGACCCGGAGGCATACTTCGAGTGGGAAAAGAAAATAGAATTGATATTTGACTTCCACAACTACTCGGAGAAAAAGAAGGTAAAGATTGCGGTACTTGAATTTACCTATTATGCTATTATTTGGGGGGATCAAATAGTAACATCTAGGAGAAAAAATCGTGAGAGGCCTATTAATACATAGGAAGAACTGAAGGATATCATGAGGAAGATGTTCGTGCCTAATCATAATTATGGGGAGTTTCATCAAAAATTGCATAGCCTCTACCAAGGTGCTCGGAGTGTGGAGGATTATTATAAGGAGATGTAGATTGCTATGATTAGAGCGAATGTTTAGAAGGATATGGAGGCCACCATGGCCCAACTTTTGAATGATTTGAATAGAGAGATAGCTAATGTGGTAGAGTTGCAATATTATGTAGATTTGGAAGACATGCTGTATGTAGCTGTGAAAGTGGAAAATCAATTGAAGAGGAAGGAAATAGCCAGATATTCATCGGGTTCTTCGGGTTCTTGGAAACTGAAGTGGGATAACAATAAAGGTGATTGAGCTATGTCAAAAGGTAAAACTGAGTTATCAGGGAAGATAGGAAGCTACACCTTAGGCGGATTCCCAACCCCCTCGGAATCAAAATATCAAGTGCTTTAGGTGTTTGTGATCGGGACACATTGCTTCTGAATGTCCAAACATAAGGGTGATGATCTTGCACGACAATGAAGAAGTGTTAAGTGATAGTGAGGGTGAATATGATAACATGCCAAAATTGAAAGATGCTAGTGATTGTGAGAAAGTGGAGTATACAGTGAGATAGCTGTTGGTTACATGGCAAGCTCTTAGTGTTTAAATCAAAGTGGATGATTTGGAACAACAAAGAGAGAACATATTTCCGAGATGCCACGTCAACAATAAAGTATGTAGTATGATTATTGATGGGGGTAGTTGTATCAATGTAGCTAACACTATACTTGTTGAAAAATTGGGATTAACTATGTTAAAACATCATAGGCCTAACAAATTGCAATGATTGAATGAATGTGGGGAGGTTAAGGTGACTATGCGAGTGTTGGTGAGTTTCTCAATTGGGCGGTATCATGATGAAGTGATGTGTAATGTAGTTCATATGCAAGCCGGACACATTTTGTTGGGAAGACCATGACAGTTAATAGGAAGGTTAAACATGACGGATTCAAGAACATGTACAACATTGTAAAAGATGGGAGAATTGTTACTCTTGTACCATTAACACTATAACATGTCTATGAGGACTAATTGAGATTGAGAGGTGATGAAGAAAAGAACAAAGAAAGGCAAAAGGAGATTAGGAGATAATATAATGAGGTGGCCAATCGTGAAAAAAAAAAGAGCAAAGAGAGAAAAGAAAGAGAGTCTATTGAGAGGAGAGAAAAATCAAAAGTTAGTTTCTATGCAAAAAAATGTGATATTCAAAGGGTTTAGTGAGAACTAAAAAACCCGTCCCCAATTTGGATATTTCTTTATTGCAGTAACTCAAAGACTCGTTCCATGAAGACTTATTTAGTGGGACACTACCCATTGAGTATCCAATTGATTTTATGCAAGTGGAGAATTTGATGAACATTGAAGGAAAATCATTCAACTAGGGCATGGTAAAGAATCAATGCCACATACATAGGTTAGATGATGAACTAAAACGTAGTAATATTTTTTCTCATGGGGCATATACTTTTACACATATTAATGCATCTAATATTTCTAAGTAATAAGTCATTTGTCATATGCATTCATAGGCAATCAATTACTAGTTAAAGATATTCTAGTATGTTGCAAAAAATTAATTGAGCATGATAGACATTTGGGATGCATTGTTGGTGATTTGAGGCATTTATATTTCAATCTTGAAGTCCTTATACTTTTTTGTTCGAATTTATGGAATATGTTGGGAACCAATTTAGTATCATCTACTACTTGTACTATACGATTTGATATGATTTATAGTTTAAGCCCATTAACTTTGTTTGATTTAATTCATTTGACTATTTTTATAAGTGGTACCTTAGATAAAAAGTAGATGATTGAATTATATGCATCTCAAGGTAGAAAAATGAAGAGGCGTAAAATATTTGAACCAGATGATTGAGTTTGGGTGCTTAGACAAAAAATGGCTTGTTCGAATACAAAAAGGTCAAGATTACATCTTAGAGGAGATGGACCATTTCATGTCGTTGAAAAGATTGAAACCAATGTCATTTGGCTCTTCAAGATAAGTTTATGATATTTACATTTTTTTTTATTATCTTTCTCTCTTTTATGTAAGTACAAATTCGAGGTCAAATCATTTCGAAGAGGGAGGGGATAATGTGAACCATGATACGAGGGCAAGTCCGAACAAGAATCCATTGATCTTCGAGGAAGGGCCTATGACTAGGTTGCGAGCGAAGCGGGTCAAAGAAGCAATGTGACTACTTACTCAAACCACGGTGGATGAAACATTGATCACAACAAGTAAAGAGACAAGTTTCATGATGGGCTTGGGAGATGAAACAAAGTAGATCAATTTGGTGCAAGCAACAGGCGATGGAGCTAAGTGGCAAAGCTATGCGACCTCATAGCAAACATATGCATGCGGCAGCATGCATCAATACCGAACCAAATTGAGGACAGTTGAAGTGTCCTATGTGACCGCATGTAGTTTCACTATGCAATCGCATAGTACAATTTTTGGACATATTTGTTTTAACTTTTGTTTAGACTTCTATTTTGGTTAAAACTTTTTTATGGTATCATTTTGATATCTTTTAGATGTAATTCCATTTTTAACTTGGTTTTATGGATTCCATATAAATAGAACTCATTCCATACATTGTAAAATACACAATTTGAGAGATATTATTACGAGACATATTGCTTTATTCTCATTTTTTATTGAATTAATTTTGAACTTATCAAAAATTAAATTCTCGTGGCGTTCTATAATTCAAGTAAAGTTCATATATTTTGTGATCATGGGGTCAAGATATTATGGGTGATTGTCTTGGTTCTTTGATTTAATAATTTATTGAGTCGAGTTTTCAAGCATTGATTCTTGACTTTATTGGGTTGAATCAATCTTGTGTGATTTTCGTAGCTACTTTTGCCACGTGGGTTCACATCAGAAATCGTCAGAGAAACAATTTTTTTTTTTGGAGAAGATTGCATTTTTTAAGAGTGATCTTAGACTTCTACTGGAATTTCGTGACACTATTTGTCATTGACACTCTCAGTATATCAAGGTTGTTGCGGTCGAACGAACTCCAACTTTGGAGTTGACTTATTGGGGGCCTTGAGAATTCTTCCTCTACTGCAGAGCTTCAAGAAGAAGAGAATAAGTAAAGAAAGATGGAAGAGATATATATATATAGTTGATTATTGATCTGTCCCCTAGGCTCAACAGAGCGAAGCTACTAAAGGCACTTAATCTTTCGAAAGGCGAGATGGGAAGTATTTCTCAATTTAGAGATATGCCTTATCAATCATGCTTGGTGTACACCAAGTATTACACTTTGTCACGTGACAATACACCATTCGACAATTTCTTTTTTTAAAAAAAAGAAAGTTTTTTCAACCAATCATTACTGACAACAATGGTAAAGTCAAGCATTCGTAGAAAAATGGTGTACAAGTGGCATTATCTATGCCTTATATATCACCTTATCGTGATTTTTCAAAATTGAGGTTTGTACTTCAGACCGGGAAGAAGAAGCATGCTTATGATGTTGTTCACGAGATCTTGAACCTCGTTGTTGAGAACATAGCTCCTTCGTCGTTTCGATGGCGATCCGATTCTGTTAACGGTGGCGATGGCTGTGGATTTGGTTGGTTGTGAATGGATGGGGAGGTTAAGGAGTGGGATGGCGTGTGTTTAGGAAAGAAGATGAATAGTTTTTCTAATTTTGAATAGTTTTTCTAATTTTCATTTTTTTTAAATTAATTTATGGCTAAATGATGAAGTGATGATTTTATCCTCTTTTTAATTGGTCAAAATATGTCTAACTTTTAATTTTTGGGTTGACTAACGAATTAATGGATGGATATCGTCCATTGTTCTCTGACGGTAGTCGAAGTGAAGGTTTGGGACTATAACTTTGGAACCTCCACTGCAATTGTTCCTTAATAAATATTGTTTGGGGAAATTGCAATAATATTTTGACTAATTGTTCAATTATTACGTTAATCTTGGACTTTTAGAAAAGAGTAGTCTTTTAGGCTTTAGCACTTATTTGATACAGATTTTTTGAAATGTGAATTTTGAAAAAATAATAATAAGTAAGAAGTTATGAGAAACCGTGAAAATATTTTATTTTTTTTTTAGAATGTGTTTTTGAAAATAAATGAGGGAGAGAAGTGATTCTTAAATGATCAAAATCAAATAAAGACTGAATTCTTAGTTATAGCTACACAACTTGTCGTGAACGATTGAAGACGTGTTAATCAATGTGAAATCTTATGTGATACCAATTATTCGTCCCTTCAAATTTCCGTAGACCGACCAAAGTTCAAAAATTAAATAAGATTCATAATTAAAGTTAAGCGTGTGAGATTGCATACAATTTAATAGAGGTTCGAAGATTTTCGTTGTAGAATACTTAATGTGAAATAAATTTATCTAGAAATTTATAAAGTTGGAGTCGAAAAAGTTTATTAATTAAATTCAGTGAAGGAAGAGATATTTTCATGAGTCAAGATTGCTTCCAATGATTGAAAAATAATTGAAAAAATGACTTTGCAAATTAAGGATTCTATGAAATTTGGACACTGTGAGTAGAATGGTCAAGATTACATTAAGGAATGAAGAATACTGCAACTCCTAAGAATATATTATATTATATGAGGTTATAATCAGACAAAGAAATCATACAAACACAATAAGAGTTAAAAAAATTTACTTATAAATAAAAATATAAGCTATAGCAAAAACAATTAGTTATAAGAAAAAAAAATTTATTTATAAGCAAAATATTTAATTATAGTAAAATATCCACTTATAAATGAAACTTTCATGTTTAAGTAAAAATCTTTAACTATATGATAAAAAAATTACACATGAGTTAATTTCACCTATAAATTATAAAAATTAATTATGTGAGCAGAAAAATCACTTATAAGTTAATAATAAATTTAAAACTAAAAAAATTAATTTTTAAGTAAAAAAATCACTTACAAGACAAAATTTGAATTACGCGTAAAATATTTACTTATAAGAAAATATTGTTGTATAACTAAAATTAAAACTTAAAAGTGAAAACTCACTTGTAAGACAAAATTTCACTTAATGTAATTAAAATTGCTTATAAAGTAAAAATACTATTGATAAGATAAGTTTTTACTTGTAAAATATAAAAAGTTATATATAAGTAAAATTTCACTTATGTCTAAAATTACTTATAACTGTTAGATTAACTAACTTATATGTAAACTTTTTTATTTTTTTATTTTTTGTAATTATCACTTATGAGTAAACAAAATCATACAAGAAATTAAAATTTTAAAATATAAAAAGTTATATATAAGTAAAATTTCACTTATGTCTAAAATTACTTATAACTGTTAGATTAACTAACTTATATGTAAACTTTTTTATTTTTGGTAATTATCACTTATGAGTAAACAAAATCATACAAGAAATTAAAATTGAAAATTTTAATTCTTATAAATAAAAATATTTTTATAAATTTTTAATTTTTCTTGTATCATATTCTAATACAATAATGTTGTACTTAGAACCATCCTCATTAATCCACATTAATAGAAACGATCTCCTAATAATAGTAGGTAGAATAAAATATGTCCACAACTGACATGACAATATCACATCAGTGTCAAACCTACATTTTTTTTGATAATTCAAAGTTGATTTGTCAAAAATTGTAGGTCCGCGTCGGCAATAGGTAAAATAACTCTTATCCATTATAAATAGAAGATCATTTTTGTTCGCATTAATACAATCTCGATATGAATAATACTATCTTCTAGTTAAAGACGGTGTACCGATTGTTTCCTAAAAAACATCTAGATTCTGATTTGTTGAATAAAAAAAATGCATATATTATATACAGCTTGGCATATATGGCTGATCAATAGGGCTGGCTGAATATCATAATTTTCACTCTTATCATACAATTAATGGTGTCACAATTATTAAGTTAATCAATTCTTTCCCAATTGGGAGAGGAATACAATCTAGACCTTCATAATTCATAGATGTCTAACCAATTAAAAAGAGAGCAGATTTGCTTATGAGATTTGAATTATATTAAGCAGTATAATGGATAAAATTTATTGAGAATCAATAATCAATTCCTGATATTCTAATCAATACTTTAATTTTGAAGACCGACTCTTTCAATAGTTTAAAATCTTTCATGGAGATCAACTTGTACCTGATGCTCAAATGAAAAAGAACTCCGAGAAATGGGAAATGCTATTGATACATAGCATTTCCCATAGTGCTTTACATAAGGGCGGCCCAGGCGCCCTTCAATAGGGGGCCTCCATGTGGCCCTTATGTGAAACATTATGTCACTTGCTATATAACCATAGCATTTCCCGAGGAAAATTCCTTCTTGTCTTGCCATATCTTAATGTAAGTTCAGTTCATGAGCTGTCTCGCATGATTCTTACTAAGAATGTAAAACTTCTTTATTTAAGTTACTATTTGACTCTCATTTTTTAAAATTTATTTTTTCTCAAACATTTTCAACCAAAGGTTTCATGTTATCTACGATTTACAGGTACATATTTTATTAACTGTTATTAAAATTTATTAAAAATCGATTTTGATAATCATTATTTGAAAACTTTTTTTTTCACGTACTCATTTTCAATTACACATTCATACAATAAAACATTCTATACGTAAATTCAAAACTTTTCCGTACTTTTTAGCCATATATTTTTAAAAAAATTATTATTCAAAAAATTATTTTGGCCAATGAACGACCACGAGCTTGGTACAATACAATCCATCAATCTATGTTAAATAGTGTGGGACCTAGGAGCAATCATCACCATTTTGATTAAATTTCTTATTTCCAATAGGCATCAAATGATGTCAACTCCTACTTTCTAAATCTTGATCATAAATGGACATGGGGCTACTGTCATTATTGCTTTCATTATGATTATGCCATGTGACTAGATATAGTAGGCCCACTCCTCACAGCGCAACACCCTCCTTGGCCAATGGCTCGCTCATTTGCTTGTAATTGGAATGGCAACTTGAACTCCTATTTTTATTTATTTATCATTATATTTATAGGATATCTATTTAATTTAGATTAAATTATATTAATTATAGTGAAACCCAGATTAAATAAGTTGGGATAAAATTAAATTGAAATTGTACAAAATTGAAGAATCGAGGACTAAAATAACTAAGTCTTGAAGTTAGGGATCTTTCGTGCAAATAGGAGGACTTGGTATGCACAAAAAATTAACACGGAGGACCAAAGTGCGCGAAATTGAAAAATAATAATAATATCAGCTTTCGTTGATTTCCTAATTGCACTCAAATTCTTTCCACTTTTAAGACTTTTTTTTAGAGTTATTAATTATATAATTCTATACATAAATCTCATCATTCTTTCTATGAAACACAACTCTAGAGAGAAAACAGATAGAACGTCGAGATCAAAAAACGAAAAGTTAGGGTTTAAAAATTTTGGGATAAAAGAAGATTGTTGGTGCAGAATCTAATTCTTTTCTTCTTCAAAAATTCAAAATTCGGTGATGAACTTTTTCATTTTTGTTGTTTTTATTTCGTCAGTATGAGTAGTTAAATCATTATTAGTATTGTAAACAATGTAATCTATATGTGACCCTTAAATTAATTTTTATGATTCTAGTAGTTTAAATTTTCATGCAATAATTTTATTTATGTAATTTAATACTTTGAATTAATTGGTCACTAAGTTAATGATATGCGAGTGTTGATCCTCGTAATATCCACAAACCAATCTCACCACGTGCAAAGCGTAGAGCGACACGCGAGGGAAACACAAGCATGGAAGGTTCGCATAAAGCTAGCGAACCCCTTTCCGCATCCAAGCTGGGCAAATAGAGAAAGTGTGATTCTCTTAAGAAAATCAATTATAAGCTAGTCAATAAGAAGCCGTCTCATCATTTTCCTAAATGGCCAAATGACCCAAAAATTTGGAGGAAAATCTATAAATACCCTTGCTTCAAAGAGAAAACTATGCAATTTAAATATTTCTCTCTCAAATAGTTATTTTCCCTCTCACTCCAACTTTGGGCATCGAAACTAAAGAGTTTAGGAGGAGAAAATCATAATTAAGTGGGGATTTGTTGATTCAATTTTTACCATCAGTAGTGAGTTTGTAACAAAAGAATAGATAAGTTACAGATTTAGACCACGTAATAAACGTTGGTAATTTGAACAAAAGTATAAAGATACATTTTTCGGTTATTGCGGTCGTTGCACGAGTTCTTAGAAGTTTAATTCATTTAATTAAAGCTTATTTGCTGTCACAGAGAGATGCAGAATGATGAATATGATCAATTTGAACCTGAGCTATGTAATGGATTAATAAAGAAGATCTTGACCAAATAATACATTAAGTGAAGAATTTTGATTAGCGAATTAAAGTGATCAATACATGAAATTGTAACTTTAAAACTCTAATTGATTAATTGTGTGCGTGTGTATAAATTTCGTTTAATTAGAATAATTTAGATAACTAACAAAAACTATATTCATTGTTTTTGTCATTCAAGTTAGAATTAATAAATTATGAATTAAATAATAATCCTTGTGGGAACGATTATCTAAACTCTTAAAATCCGTTTTATTACGTACACTTAGAAATATAAAATCAAAACATGTCAAAGTTGAGATCCTAAAATTATGTTAACCTTTCAAACAAGACGTATTAGGGTTCGACTCTTGAAAATGTAAAAAGACAGGTGGTGAGTAAAAGTTTTATGAGACTAAACGTATATCTAGATAAATAAGACGTTTTTTTATTTTAATATTTTTATTATTATTTTAGACTACAAATAAATAAAATAATGTATTCCTTGAAAATTCATAACAATTTCATACGTAACTTTCTAGTTTTTAGCAAAAGCATAGAGACTTCAAATCAATAATACTTCAAAACAAAAAATAAATCTCTCGTTAAAAGAATGCACGTCGAAGAGTTGACAGTCTACTTTCCACCTAAACGCGAGTTGGGGCATTTTTTTTCGAGCCTTTGAGCCTAAGTATCACTAGACAGGCATTTTTGAACAATGTGTTAGGCATTTGAGTTAATCCATTTGGCACAAATTCAAATTTAAATTAAAATCAACAATTAATTTTAACTACAAATATCATGAAATCCACAATTTTCCAACAAAACATGTCATTACTAAAGTCTGATTTTATCCTATCAAACAGGGGCCTAGTACATAGGTAAATTGGAGCAATCAATTAATTGAAAAGATTATGAACGTTTTCAGTAGAGATTAAAATCGGATTAAAATTAAATAACTAGCCGTTATTGTTGATTTTTATTAGACGAGTGAGATCCAATAACGACTATATTTTCAATTTTAATTGACTTTTAATCTCTATCGAACAAGCACTAAATTTTGAGCAAAAATTAATTTTTAGTTA
>CAIGRK010249674.1:0-15888 GCA_903798315.1 Fraxinus greggii | reverse complement strand
GGTTGCTTCCACCACTATCGGAGTAACTGCTTATTTTAGTTGTGATAATTTAGTGCCACCAAAGGACTACGAGATAGGTTCATGTTCATTTCCTACATATTTTCCTCCCATAAAACCACCCAAAAGAGTCGAAGACTAGTAATTAGTAGAAGCTCTGCCAACTATTAGTCGGCTGAAGGCATAACAGCAACCAAAACGAAATTTAGTAGTATTCACAAATTTTGTGTATTCTTCAATATGGACTCCGAACGAAATTTGTAAAACGAAATTACCCATATCCTCCAAACTCGACTGAGTAGTATTCTTCAATATGGACTCCGAACCAAATCCCAAAGTTACAGTACCAAACTGAATCTAAACCACGATACTAAATTTGTGCTGTCTTTTCTTTACAAATTCTGTCTGTCCTTGCAAGATGTATGACTATGACCTCTTCCGCCCCTCCATTACAACACAAACACCCTTTCAAACCTTCAAGACTCCACTTCCTTAAATGAATGTGTAACATTTTGAATGAAGAGTACTCAATGAAATGATATTATTCTTCAAGTCTGGAATATGTCGAACGCGATCAAGTGTTCTACATGTTCCATCCATCAGCTTCAATCTGACTCTACAAATACCAGCTACCCATCAAGGTTTGTTATTACACGTGACAACGACACCTTGCATCATAGGTTCATACGTTTGAAACAAATCCCGATTCGAACACATATGGAACACACAAGCCGTATCCAAAATCCACTCTTCATTAGTTTGGATTACATGTCAGTAATCGTCAAAACATCTCCATCGTTTAAATAGTTCTTAGCTATGTTGGTCTTGTCTGAAGTATTATATTGCTTCCCATAATTTGCAGTCAAATTACCTTTGTTCTGCAATTTGCTGCAATCCCTCTTAATGTGTCACTTCTTTTTGCAATAATAACAAACCTGATTACTAAAATTTGACATTGACTTCTCTCTTCTCCGATCGCCATGAACAATAAGGCATTCTCCATCCTTTGTCTTAGATCCAATCGGATGATTCACGTTCTCTTTTGAAAACAACACATCATACACATCTTCAATGGTAAGAATATCACGACTACACAAGATCGTGTCTCTAAACAAAGCGGGTAGCGAACGCAAAAAGGACTATGGTGAAATCTTCTTCATTATACTTTACCTCTAAGTCTCTAAATCAGCGATGATCTCCCTGAACACAGCCGATGGTCTTCCAAAGATCTGCCTTCAGCCATGCAATGAAAATACAACATTTGCTTCGGATGCAATTTGTTTGTCGGACTTTTAGTCTGCAAAATTTCTCCAACTTCAACCACAACGCAACAGTCATTTTCTCCTTTAAAACGTCCTGAAGAATATTGTTGGAGAAATGAAGATGGATCAGTGAAAGTGCATTTCGATCCTTCAGTTGTTTCTCCTCCGGTGTCCAAGTTGCGGGCAATTTGTCAAATTCCATCCAAATCCATATACGCGAGTACAGTCGCATCTTTACTTGCCATAACGAGAATCTTGTATTGCGATCCAAGAGCGGAATTTCATACTTTATGGCTGTCATTAATAGCAAAAACCTCGAACAAATTACAACCAATAGCTTTGAAATCACTTGTTGGAAAATAAAATAGATCGAGGTAATATATATGATACGATATGAAGTATCTGATTGCAAACAAACAACAAGATAAAAGGCAAAGAATTAATTGGCAGATGAACGGAATATTTTATTCAAATGACTAATATGGAGAAAACAAATACAATAACCGTGTCTATACAATTATTCTATATTTTAGTAATACAAAACTTGTAAAATTGGTCTAGTATTTATAAGGATGAATGTCAAACCTTAGAAATACCACAAATATGGAAAACAAGATCAAAAATCACATGAAATAAAGGAAACAATATTTTCTCAATATTTTTCCAATAGAAACAAGTGCAAAGAAAGAAAAAATATCTTCTGAAAAATTCCAATCTAATTTAGGTTAAAAAAAATCCAACAAAAATTGCCTCCATCTTTGATATCAGCTCTTAATGTCGAAAAGGCTATTCGGGACATTGGTAAGAGAAAAAACTATTCATCTTTTTTCGACATGGGACGAATAAACAAGTTAGTGACATATAGTTAATTAATAAAATTTCCTTTTAAAGTGCAGCAATTACTGGTGCAGATCATTATGGTGGGCTTATGCTTCAAATGGAGTGTTTATAAGTTCAGGTCCATAAAATTTCAACATAACGAAGCAATAAGGTAAAAAACAAGTTTCCCATTTTCCATTTGGACCATTTCTTTAACACGCCACCCCACTCAATGTTCATTTCTTGCAGGTTACAATTCAATACAAGAATAAAGTTGCAGAAGTGATGAATAAAGGTTTTTCTGAAGAAGAGCTTCCTTAGCAATGAGTTGGAGCTCCTGAGAGTCAGTAGCGAACTTCACTTTTTCTTTTTTTTAAATATTNAAAATTTCAACATAACGAAGCAATAAGGTAAAAAACAAGTTTCCCATTTTCCATTTGGACCATTTCTTTAACACGCCTCCCCACTCAATGTTCATTTCTTGCAGGTTACAATTCAATACAAGAATAAAGTTGCAGAAGTGATGAATAAAGGTTTTTCTGAAGAAGAGCTTCCTTAGCAATGAGTTGGAGCTCCTGAGAGTCAGTAGCGAACTTCACTTTTTCTTTTTTTTAAATATTGTTCAATGCTTCCTATGTCTCATAATCTTCATTTTTTATAACTTAATTGCGTTTCTAAATTTAAATTTCATTTTTTTTCTTAATTTTTTTGTGGTCAAGAATCACATTCTACATTGTCTTCAGTAGAGGAAAGAAGGCTTTATGATTGGAGTTGACATGACTCAAACAGGTATGTGTGGCCCTTTGAAGTTGACATAACTCAAAACTCCTACAGATATCTCTCCTCTGGTAAACAAAATATTACTGGCTAATTACACTCTTACTAAATATTAGTGACTATAATTAAGGACAAGGCATGAGAAGTCATTTTCCTTTTCCTTTTTCGGTAAATATTGTTCTACGAGGAAAAATAATCTAGGAACCATATTATATGTATAACCATGATTGACAACTTTGTTGACAATCATGAGTTGTCAGGAATCTACACAATCCATTTTGAAAGCTATTTTTTAAATCAACAATACGGATCTTAACAACACATAAATTTTCAACAAAGTTGTCAACAACAATTGTACAAATAATTTTATTCATAATCTGAAGCGGTACTTTGACCAACCTGATAATATTTAAATATTTATTTGGTATTCCGTTCAGTTAATGATCAAACCAGTTGCAGTTTGCAAGAACCGGGGCCGACCAGATTAGTGGGTTATTTCATGTTTAGCTGGTCAATACTATCCTTCACACTGTCGATTGCCTTCAATCGATAAGGCATCTAATCACTCAATTATCCAGTTATTTTTCATCGTCAACATTTTCGACATAAATTGTTTCGTTGAACTCTTCAACTTCCAAAGGATGAATGAGAATACAGTATATTTTTCCCAAGTCATTATATCACGGATAGCTGAAGACATTAGATACATGAAATGGTACATCTTCAATCCCACTTGATTTTGTTTCGGCCTAGTTAAATTGAAAACTGGTTCCATTATTTATCCTTCACTTGACCTGATATTGCTTTCTCCGTCAACCGTCTCTCTCAATTCATGCACTAGCCTACTGAGAATCATTGGGCAGTGACTAACAGCTGTTCGTTACCTTCAGGGTAATATGACACTTGGAATTCATCTTTGTCAACAATCACTTCATGCCTTCTCAGATGCCAATTGGGGCAGCCGACAAGGGCAATTGTGTATCCACCACAGCCTATGTTGTTTATATTGGTTCCAATGCTCCTGATCTTCCGATAAGCAACGAATAGTGTCTCCTAGCTATACTGAAGCTGAATATTTGCTTCCATTGCTTCTGAACTTTGTTGGTTGTTCTTCCCTTTCATGAGCTTGGTTACCTCCCTACTCAGCTGTCGACCATTTACTACGATAACATTGGGACCACATACCAGTCTCTTACTCGAAGATGAAGCATGTCGTCGTTGATTATGATTCCAATCATGTCAAATTTGCAAGTGGTACACTTCATGTCTCTCATGTGTCTACGCACGACGAGCTTGCTAGTGCACTAATCAATCGTTATCTCAGCTACGATTTACTACGCTCCACTCCGTTCCTAAGATTGGCGTGTGTGATTCACTCACTATATGTTGTAATTGTCTGGTTCATTACCAAGTAAATTCGACCCTACACAATTAATTTTCGAAAGAGGAAATTTCATCTCATATCACTTTTTTTATTGACATTCGAAAAATGTCACATTTTAATAATTTTGACAAAAATGTTACATTTGGAATTTTTTGCCCTTCTAAAAAATTTAAATACCTTATATCATTCATTGATTTTTTATTTGACAAGTTGAAAACATCACCCCACCACACCCCACCCATCCATCCACCCACCCCATGTACTAAACCAACAACCCACATCCATTGCTGGAATTTTCTCTTCTTTCCTCACATCCTCCTCCTCCATTGTTTTTTTGACAAAATGAGCTCTACCAGCAACAGAGACGATGAATTTTTTTTCCAAATAATGGAGAAATCTGAAACTCCAACCCATGAAAAACTCAACACGCCCATTATCCATCAAAAGAAAACAGATATCAGGTTTAATTTGTTGTCTACTATCAGCCTTGAATTTATGGATTGATTATTTTACTTTTTAGCTTATAACTTTTTTATTTGATTTTTTGTAGGGGTGGGACAAAATATGAGCCAAAAACTGAAAAGGCAAAAGAAATCATGCTTTTGGCTAGCTATTCAAGTTCACGAAACCATTCCCCCATCGTTGTCACCTTAGCTCCACCGAGTATGGTCCAAAGTCCAGCTGAATCCGCAATCAACGTCCCAGTCGCTGCCCTTGTTTCAGAGTTTCTTCACACTTTGGTCCATAACCCTCATCATTACTCCTTGCTTCTGGTAATTAAGCAACTTAAAATCTTGTTTTAATTTCTCAATAATTTGTTGATTTTATATTCTCAAATTTTGTAATTTACATGTNTTGATGAATATACTAAATGGAGAAGAATAATTTCATTTCATCAAAGCTCAAATGTAAATGTGAATAAAATGCTCTATTTATAGACTAAAATCTAACAATCTATCTAACAAACTAACAGATGGAAGAATGATCTAGAAGAGGCTGGAATGAACTGCTGAACGTGCTAGTGAACATGCGGGGTACGTGAACTTGCAACTTGCAGGAGCTGAGCTGGAGATGCAACTTGCATATATTGCAACACATGTAATTTCTTTCCATCTGCAAATTTATGTAACGTATAGCAGGTGGAACTATCGAGAAAGTCAGAAAAAACTGTCGAGATCTACATTTAAACAGTCCAAACTGAATGCTATGTATATAAATGAATGATATTCTAAACAATTTAATGTTCATGTGTAGTTTTAGGATTTTTGGGAAAATATATTTATGATCATTGTGGATGTGTGTAGTTTATGTTCATGTATGAAAAACAGTTTATTGTGGAGCACATATCAGTTCAAAAGTTGATTCTCACATAATGTGTAGCATATCGAATTATCGATGAACATCAAACAGAATTGTCAAGACAAGCACTATAACGTCTATCCCGACAATCTAGAGATGTGGAGATTGACGTTTGAACCGTCTATCTTGGCAGTTAGCATCTGACGAGATCGCATTTAAAATGTGTGATGGAAAAGCACTCTTGATAAAATATTAAGTATGGTCATCAATGCTCAACAATCAAATGATCAAATCTTTACAAATAATTTACATAATATACACAAATAAGAAATATTCCAAAGTTTTACACAAAAAATAGCTATATTTATTCAAGTTCTCATGTATGGAGACTGCTAGCATTCTCGTTTGTCACATTTTGCATTTCATTGATCATGTGATATTGTAAGTTTCTCCATCAATATCACAGGTAACGATATTTCTCCATCAATCATAAAAAAGGTTCCGATAATTAAGTTCATATTATTTGAAACTACGATTGAAGTGATCTTGTTTTTCCGCCACTTCCATTCGACATTTATGTGGACAAACTGTCCCCTATGCAAGACGATAAATCTTAGATTGTTACTCATAATGGAAAATTTCGAGATACCAATGATAAGCATTCAACACATCAATAAATCGAACTTTAATAGCATGCAAATGATAACTACGAATAGATAATACCAAACAGTAGCAAATAGGTTAGATGGACAGTTAAATTGTCATTCCCGACATTTACAAACTATCAAGTTCGACATTTTACTATCGGTCTTCACGATCTAGCCCAACAGTTGAATTTTGTATTTACGGTTTGCAACTGACAGGAATCATTTAATGAGTGTGATTGGAATACATCCTTCATTCCATTAAATGTTCATCAATGCTCAATTACCAAATGACAAAATCTTCACAAAAATTTACACGATACTCCATTAAATAGGGAATCCCTAACAAGATTTTATGGAGGATGTTGTCACTCAGAGAAATTTGCAAAAGCAATCCAAATAAATGAATAACAATTTGCAAATAAGTATGAGCACGTTATATTTAACAATTTCATACTAGTAAGTTATAAAATAAAAACAGTAAATAATTTATAAATACCCTCAAACTTGAAAATGAATAAAAAATTACTTTTCTTGTGTTTACAATGGAGAAGACTAAAAAAAAAAAAGAAGAAACTTGTATTTTTTAGAGAAATTATCAATCATCTACATAGCAAAAGGTTATGAAATAATTTTAACTATTTTTTTATTAACAATTCTATTACACATTGGCTATTAGGCTCCTGTTTAAGCCACGTTAAAAATTTTTAATCTATTCTCCTACTCATTTCCACCCACATATTTTTCAATAAAATAATATTTTTCATCACATCAATAACTTTTCCTTCTTTTTCAACCACATATTATCCAACAATCTATTATTTCAAAATACATTTTTCCAAAATAATATGGCTCAAACACACCCTAGATATNCTAAGCCCTTGTTTGGTACACATTAAAATTTTCATTCTCATTCTTCTACTCATTTTCAACCACACATTTTTCAATAAAATAATATTTTTCATCACATCAATAACTTTTCCTTCTTTTTCAACCACATATTATCCAACAATCTATTATTTCAAAATACATTTTTCCAAAATAATATGGCTCAAACACACCCTAGATATATTTATAGGATTTTCTTACGCATGTCGGCTATCAAATCATGACTTTAAACCCCTGCTTGGCCTCCATTAAAATTATAATTCATTTTTCTCCCTATTTTTATCAACCCACAATATTTGACAATATAATATTACGCGTAATTTCAAATTTTTTTCTTTTTTAACTACTTATTTAAAAAAAAAAATTATTTCAACCATTAAAATTTCGAATAATATGGACGAAACGGGGGCTAATTAGCGGAAAATATAGCATAAGTGCACCCAAAAAGGTATTTACAAGGATATTTTGTACATTTTGCACCCAAGAAAAGACTTTTTGAGCACCTTTTGAAAAAGTGATTTTTTTTTTTTTGTAATTGATAATGTAATGACATCTATACAAAATCCCTTTTCAAAAATAAGACACGCAACTGACAACCCAAAACGGACACTAACATAAAATAATACAGTAATTATACAAGAAATTTTGTGACCACAGGCACTTAGAGAGTCCGCAAATTGGCAGTGAAATTATGAAACTGAAATTATCACAAAAATAGGCAATGAAGAGTGGAAAATTTTATCGTTCTTCTTCCCAACCAAGCACTGGGATGCATACAGGTACAGCGTGGGGACATTAATGGCTGATGTCATTTCTTCAGATCGCCAAAAATATACAAGAAAACTCTCAGGTATTTTGCAGCTTTTTTCAAAGCTGTGGAGAAGATTGGTACATTTGCTCTTTGGCTAGAATCGTATGTTCTGACCATTAAACTTAGGGGAAATTTTGAACTAAATAATAATGTTAAGGCCCTGTTTGATTGTCACATTTTTCATGAAAAATGTCACATTCGATAAAAACGAATTTTACTTTGACCGTTTGATTGTAACGTGGAAATGGAAACCGAATTTCAATGCACAACCACTTTAAACTGCATTTTCTTTGTTTTCATGGAAAACGAATTCATATGAATTTTGTGTGTTTTTATTTTTCAATTAAAATGAAGTTGGAATTTCTTTCCACATTTCCCTATCAAATGAACCCTAATTATAATTCGTCAGTGAAATATGCATTCACCTAAATTAGAATATATTCAAAATCTTGCAAAGGCTTTTTGGAAAGTGAAATTACTTAATTGTGGAGTAGTAACATATTTTCAAGAGCTAAATTCATTTTTCATCGAGCCATTGCTTGGTAAGAATTAAAATCAAGATTTTAAGTTAAGTTAAAGTCACAATTACTTTCTACCACGTATTTTATTGAATTTGTAACTTTTCAACCAAGCAATTAATCAACTTTAATCAAAATCTACTAATTTTGATCCCCTACCTAACAAGGGCCGAATATCTAATGCATACAATTTCATAAAAACATTGCGAGAAAATTTGAAGACCAAATCGACAGAACTTATATCACGTTAAATTGTCTTAACCAAAATTATAATCAAATTCTAAACAAGATTAATCATAAAACTAATTCAAAACTATAAAAAGTGAAAATAAATAATTAAGGCAAAATCTCAGTGTTGACAAGAAGGTCAGCAAATAAACCCTCCTTCTCAGAAGAGGTTGAAGAGCTGGTTTTCATGTTTTAGCTGTTATAACCATTATTGATCCATAATCACCATCTAATCATCCTCCTTTCCAACATCCATCACAGATTTACCACTTTTCAGAATCCATATTCCCAAGTGTCAATGGAATCCCAAAGAGTTATCTTTCTCAACTTGCTTTGAATTTCTTACGTTTTGAATCATATATTTGGTGCCATTGAATTGTTTTCCTCCTCCCAAAACAATCATTTTAACCCCTCCATTAATGGATTCTGAATCTAGGTTTTGGATTTTGTTTTAGGCCATCTGTTCATCCCCTCTAACATCACTTTCACTGGTAGAGTTGAGTTGCGTGCAGAATGGATTCTGAGAAATTATTGATTGCAACTTTAATGGAGGAAGATTGATTCTTTGACCTGTGATTTTCTCCAAGTATGAAACAATGGCGGCCTCTCTACTTGTTGCAATGGCTTTCTCACGAGCTCGGGCCGCCGCTTCTCGCTCATACTTAGCCAGTTCTTGCTTCCTCCAAGCCTCTTCTCTTTCTCTTCTCTCTTGATCCAATCTTTCAATCACTTGTGTAAACTTCCAGTGAAGATTTTCTTGATGTTCCATAATTTGTTTAACTAAACTCTCAAGAAAATTCACCATTGAATCCCGTTGATCCTTAATTTTCTTCCTTTTTCTTTTCTTTTTAGCCATTTTCTTGGATTCTTCTTCTCCGATAGAAGCCTCCGACGCCGGTAGATGGGTATTTACAGGCAAATGAACTGATCCAGAACCAGTTTGATTACTCCCGGGAGTGCCGATACGTTTATAAATTGCTTCAAGCTCTCCATATAGTCTAGTCTCTCTCTCTAAACAGTTCATTTGAGGTTCCAGCTGAAAATACTTACAATGATCTCTCTGATTCTCTTGGAGTTGTTCTTGTTTATCGTCTATCTCACTCTCCTCGTTGGCTACTGCTACAGTTAGTGGCTTCCTATATAACATTAGTTAGCATCAAAATCGAAATCTTACTGAAGAGAACCTTAAAAAGAGAAACGGGTAAATTTAATAAAGAAAGCCCTCCATTTGATTCCTCTTCCTCAACGTGGACCCAGTACCAATTTCTGATTCAAGATGAAGACAAAGACTAGACTTCTATTAAGGGCAATTTTTAACAGTGATGATCAGGCGTAAATTTTCATTAGGAGGAGTAATAAATGAACAATATTAATCCTGTAATTTAGTGCACGAAAATTACCAGAAGCGTTGTTCGATGGCAGAATCTTCTTGGTTTTGCCAACAATGAGGCATTGGCAGTGGAGTCTCGGGGACATCATATTGCTCACTCCCAGGCAACAAAGCATCTTCTCCTTCATTAATAATAACAATACTCTCTTTATTTTTTCTGCCACTCACATGATTCAAATCCAACTTCAAACTCGCCGGGAAAAAGGGTACTGAACCAGAACCACTATCTCCGCCTCCGACATAGCTGCTGATATTTTCTTGACCCGGTTCACAGTATGACTCATTTAGCCTCCTTTGTTGGTGTGGAAAATATGCCTGAAAATGATTCTGGCCATGGAATAATTGTTGTGTAGTGGGTAGGGTATGGATTTGTTGAAGTGTATGGTATTGTTGGTGAGAATTAAACTCAGTACTGTTTTGGTTCATATTTTCTTCCATGAAATTAAACTGCAATTGGATCCCAGGGATTTCATAACCTGACTGCATATTTTCTGTGTATTTAAAAATAAGAATTTAGATCTCGATGAAGACGAAATGAACAAGTAGAAATCTCAAAGATATCTGTGGGAAAAAGAAGTTAGAGAGAGAGAGGGCGAGAAAGGAGGAGTTACACTGAATACTGAGATAAGGGTGCCGAGTATTTGGCCAGCTTATTTCAAATTATAATTGCTTTTTTTTCAATTAAGAACAAAATTTGCATTGAGACTCCCAATCAATGGGTTGGCATATTACCAAATATAAAACATAGGATCCACAAGGGTCTGATTTGTGGGTCCCAACAAACAAATTCTTATTACACAATTATGCCCGGTTTGAAAATCAAATTTTTAGTATTGATGAAACGTATGGTTGAAAATTTGTAGGATCCATAAAATATGTAATTAAAATTAATTGTTGATTCTAACTTAAACTAAAATTTAGATTTTCATTTATACCAAGGCTGTGAGGGTGTTTGGTGGAGATTAAAATTAGATTTTTAATGAATTGTGATACAAGTTTTTGAAATGTGTGGTTGAAAAGATGTGTAATTCTTGAAATATATGATTAATATTGATTATTTGACTTTGACCTACATTAAAATCAGATTTTAACCCAATCCAAACAGACCCTATATTGGGTTAAAGGCAAAAAAATAAAATAAAATTATATAACATAAATTTTCACCGTTGGTTCACTTTCTATTGTCGTAGTATAAGTTGATCATCAACCCATAGATGTGAGCAAATTAGTCATTAATTTTCATCATTGTTGTACATTCAATAATCATCAATGACAATTTCTTTCCAAGTATTTCTTAAACTCTCGTGTGATATTAAAAACACATCTCATTTCAATTTTTTAATTTATCAATCCAAGTTGATGGAAAACGATTTAGCTGGTGCACCTATTGGTTCCTTGTCAAAAAAGGGTTGAAGATCGATGAAATTATACTCATCACTCTATTCCCTTGTTCAGGTTTAATTTTTTAAAATTTATTTTTTCTCAAATTCTTTTTTAACCTTAGATTTTATAAACAGTAATTTTTATTAATTTTTAATCATATGCTTTGTCAACATTTATGAAAATGTATAATTTTTTTTATGACTCAAGTATCCGAATTTCGCTGATTAATTTTGAGGAGTGACAGTCTTCTCCCCTTGTCCACCACCCGTGTAAATTCGTATGATGTCACAGTTTATACATATTTGGGCCGGACATTTGGGAAGCGGTTCTCCTACCTATGGACCTCCTTTTACGATGTGCGGACAGGACTCCCGGAAGGGATGACAAAGCGCACTAGAACTTTGCCACCATAAGTCATTTACTTTCCAACATAAATATTGCCTTCCAACTATTGCGAGAATTCGAACATCTGATGCTCCGTAAAGAACTCTCCCATTTTACCTCTAGGTCAGGCCTGTGGGGACAAATGTATGATTTTTAGTGCTTGTTTGTCTCCCATTATTGGGAAGAAAATTGTGTAATGAATAGTATTTATTGGAGAATGTGTGGTCAAAATTTAAAGTAATTTTATTGGTTTGTGTGTAGAATATTTTATTGAGTGAATGTGTGATAGAAAATCTTACTGTAAAAAATAATTTTTTTTTAATGGTAGGCAAACAAGCACTTAATCTAACCTGGGTTATTTATGTGTCAAAACACACAAAAAGGAGGCAAAAAATTGAATACGGGGTAAGAAAGGACACGTGTACAGAAGTGTAGCAGTGAAAAGAGCAGAGGGGAGGGGAGGGGCAGAGACATTCTGATTTGGAACTATACAATTGAATTGCACGTGAATGCGTGTCCTCTCTGTCCTCTTTACATTAATTTCTGTGTCCGCTGTCTGGTGTGAAAGACGAGGAACATCCAACGGCTAATATCTTTTCTATTTCTCTTACCAGATCTATCCACGTGCACCCGTTTCTTATTTTTTTATACAATTAATTTTAGACAAAAAATAATAAAAATCTCAATCTAAAATTAATTAATTTTAGACTAAATATATTAATACAATAATTCTAAATAAGTGGACTACATTTTAATTACGTGAAATGTTCACAATCTTTATAAATTATCACATTTATATTTCAAACTTTTTTCGTGACATTATTATGTTCAAATTAATATAAATTGTTCGTGGTTATGATTTGTCTCCAAGATTTTCTTTAAAATAAATTAAAAATAGTTATTTGTCCATTATATTTTTAAATAATCAAAATAATTAATAACGTGAAAATTCGGTTAAATATTCTACCCTCATTTTAAAGCACGTTAATAATATTATTGGACAAAAATCGTGATAAGGACAATTTCTAATCAATGAAATATTTAAAATAAGAATATGATTAAAAAATATTAAGAATATAAGTGTGATAATGAATAAAATTAATGAGTTTTAATATATTTAAAATATGGTGTATTTATTAAAAAAAATGTTATGCGAATATAATCATCCTTAATTTTAATTACATTTTATGATATCCAAATTTTAAATCACAAATATTATTATTTTTATCAAAATCTAATAAAAATATATTATTATCTACCCTGAACAGTAGCGAAACTTCACAACGTGCCACTAATGTAGGTTTAGTTAAACTTACAATTTTAGAAAAGAAGCGTACCTTTGACGTTGTCCATGACTCACTTTAAAATAAAAATAATTATTTTTCATACTCATTTTTAATAATAAATTTGAACAATAAAATATTTTTGTATATTATTTAATTAATAAAATATCTAATTAATAATGTCCAAAATGGGTAGGGTAAAACGAAAAATATAAATTGTTTTTATTTCATAACAAAGATCGAAGTAGGTAAGTTGTCAACCAATTGATCGTACACTTGAAAATTACTTACTCCAAAAGTGGAAGTTAACGGGGACATTTCGACCAAAAAGGCTAATTGAACCTACCAAAAAACACTTTTGTATATCTCACAACTTGAAATATGAAGCAAGTGGGCAAGCCATAGATAGTTTCTAGGTATCTTAAGCCATAGATAGTTTCTAGGTATCTGAAACAAAGACATCATTCCATTATAGTTCTTCCAGTGTTTCTTGATATCTGAAACAAAATCGAGTTATCAATGGTCGAGGTGCATCACGTACTCCCAATCCTATCCAAAAATGTTAGAAATGCAGTTGATTATATAGAGAATATCAATTATTTGTTTAAGTAAATATCAGATGTCAAACTTCAATAACGATAATAGCAACATCTTACATTAACAAAAAATGTCACGAACCACAAATAACAATGTAAAAGATCTGATATACTTAGGATGTGTTTGAGCCACATTATTTTGGAAATATGTATTCTGGAATAGGAGATTAATGGAGAATGTGTGATTGAAAAAGAATGAAAAGTTAACGATGTGATGGAAAATATTATTTTATTGAAAAATGTGTGGTTGAAAATGAGTAGAAGAATGAAAATAAAAATTTTAATATGTACCAAACAGAGCCTTAAATATTTAGTCTCTGTTTGTTTCCACTACTCTCAATAATAAAATGAGAAATTTGACTGTTTTTTTTTTTAAATAGTGGGGTCCACTCACTCACAACATGGTCAACTATTGCGGTTAGGCCTATTCCAAATGTAAAAATTCTCCTTTTTTTTGCTGAAAGTAATTGAAACAAAAAAAGGCTTAATTCTAACGCAATTTATACATCAACTTGCGAAAAATATGCTCTCCATTTTTTATCTGCTCCGACCCAAGTATCCACTTATGAGAGGCTCGAGTTACTTTTAGGCCCCCTGAGAGAAATTAATGAATGAGCTTTCACATTGCCCTTGGGCTTGCTTTGCCAGCCCAGCCCTATGGAAACGATAAAATAATTCGGAGAAGGGGACTTCAACGATTCTAACAAGAAAAATGAGGTTTAAAAATAAAAATTAATACATAATAAACAGATTGCACAAAAAAAACTAGTAGTTAAAACTTAAATTAAAAGTTACTACTATAGAGTAAAGACAGGAAAATAAAAACTATTTTTCGAAAGTTGAAATATAGTCAACAAATCCTGTCAAATCAATATTTTCTTCATTTTCCTTCAAACTCGCAAACCTTTGATCTAATGATTGATCGGCGCTTTTGATGTCTAACATTACAGTTGAATTCAGACGTGGAACACATGAAACATGATGAGCTTATAGTACCCCCGAAAATCTCATCCAATTCTTATTTATCAAGAGAAGTTACTATTTTAAACATTCTTCTTCTATCGATTCACATCCGCAGTGAAAATGCAAAAAATCAATGAGAATGGAGACTTGCAGAACTAAAATACAATCAATTCCAATATTTTTTGCTATTATAGAGGAGGGGATCTCCACATCTTTAGTATCTACATAGACTTTTACCGTTTTCAAGAGATGTAAAATGTTAATCAAATCAAGTGAGTTAGATAAGAAAATACTCGAGTCAACTCAACACTATTCGAATTTAACTTTACAGATTTCCTCATTCCTTTATATTGGAATTGATAAATCATGATCCTTGACTAAAATAAAAATCGATTTTGACATCTAGGGTCATATTCGACATGGATTTTTAGAGAATATACTTTGGGTCCATTTGATTGCAAAAATGAAATTGGGTGGAAAGAAAATGAATTTCAGGGAATTGCGTTGCCTATAATTTGTTTATTGGGAATTGTCAATTATTTGTATTTGATTGATATAATTTTCCACCTGAAAAATATTGAAATTTTGAATCTTTTAGTGTTCGTTTGACTTTGTTTTTCATGGAAATTACTCATTAAATGGATATAATTTGTTACAATTAGGGATAAAATTTCTTTTCATTGCCAAAATAAAATTAAAAAAAAAGTAGCCTAGAAAAGTTTTTCCCACCAAATCCATGGGAAAAGTTTTCCTTTAAAAACCAAGCAATTATAGAAAACTAAGAAAATGTGGAAAATCAATTCCATGGAAAATTTAGTCAATTAAACAACAAAAAGATGGAAATGGAATTTAATTTCCATTTTCCATGAAAATTAATGCCAAATCAAACACTGCCTTTGTGGTGGTGGTGGTGGTGGTGGTGGTGATAATAATAATAATAATAATTTTGGGAAAATGTATGATTATAAGTAAGAAAAAGATTATGAATCTACGTATAAAATAATTTTATTAAAAAAAATTTGAAAACGAATTTGAGAAAAAAAAAAGAAATTAAAAATCTCTACCAAACAGGTTCTCAAGTACAACTCCTCTATTAAAAGAGTGATCCTTGAATTCACTATTCATTTTTGTCACACGAGTTTTCACACTTCCTTATTTTCAATCCGACTTTGCTACAGTACGTAGCCATCTTTGTTGACTATTGTAGTTAAAATTATATAATTATATCTTCTACATATCTTCTTCAATGATATTTTATAAAC
>CAIGRK010249646.1:0-15187 GCA_903798315.1 Fraxinus greggii | reverse complement strand
TTAAGTTCTTGAATATGTGACTTCAATTTTGACCTCCTTCATAAGTCTAATTTGTGATGATAACTTTTGATCTTTTGACGACCATCGCTCAATTTTCTATCACATGCTTTCAAAAAAAAAAAACTATAATCACTAGAATTCAACTTGTTAGTAAACAAGATTAAATTTTTTGTTATAATAAAAAACTTTAAGGTTATAATCAACCGTATGTCAACAATTTCCCCCTTTTTGATTATGACAAATAAGGTGATTTGCAAAGTAATATTGAGCAATTAATGAGGAATATAAATTTTAAATTTTGCATGTAATCCATATGTTCCCCCTATCTTTTACAAACCAATAGCCATCCACTTTAAAGCATATGTTTATCAAGGCAATCATTTTGATTATATCCATCTATCACCACATTTTAATCAAACATATCATCTCATTTATGTTCCCCTTTTTGTCATAAGCAAAAATATATAGTATATAAGATCAAACCACAACCATAGGAAGCAATACAAGATTCTACCTTAAGTTCGCAGATGAAGCATAATCAAAAAGTTCAAAATATTGGAAATTGCATACATAGGCAAGTCAAAGCATGAGTTTACGAATGCTTAAGATACGAAGAGGTTAGAGCAACATAAGGACTAAAATACATATGGATAAAGTCATAACTAAGACCCCGGAGGAGGCGGTGGTGGGAAAGTGCATCGAACCAATAATAAAAGGCATTTTGTTGAACCTACATTGCCTCTTGTTGAGCATTGTAGTAAGCACAAAAGGCATCTTGCTGAGTTTGCATTGCCGTTTGTTGAGTTTGTAATGCATCTTGATGAACTTTTAGTCAATGAAGCATCCCACCAAGCTTGTAAACGGATGATGTAAGTGAATCAATGCGTCCGTTGAGGACATTGCAGTGATCCTCGATAAAACTAAAACCCTCAGAAGGTGAATGAGCACTCAATCCTGGGATGTCATGAGGAGGAACTGGAACCTGTCGTACGTCATCCTCACGATCACTATCAACGTCATCTTCATCTCCTTCGAAGGATAAAGTCGAAGGTCCCCGAGTCCGGATCAAATTCCTTAGTCCCATTCTCCTTAAAATTTCATGCGTTTAAGAGTATGAGTGTTGATAATGTTGGTAGGACGAAGTGAAACAAAGACCTCATCATTTAAAGGGATTTCAAAGTGCTTAAAAATTTTAGTAAGAAGCACGCCAAAGGGTACAGCCTTAATGCAAGTAGCAGAATGGACGATTTTTACGTGACCATTTACAATTGTTAGAAAATCTAATTTTCGCCTGACCAAAAAGGAATAGGTTGAAGTGAGTAACTTTGTCAAGATGACCTTTCCTAGGAAGTATAATGTGGGCAATGATATTGTGCAAAACTTTACAAGGTAAAGTGACTTGGTTAGAATTAAGTTTTATCATATGCTTAAATTTTTTTTTTTCGATGACTCTTTGACATGCAATGATAGGATTATAATCGTCAAACATTGGGTGAGCCATATGACAAAAAACTTGATTCTCACATTCTTCGAGCTCAATAAGAGAATGTAAAAGGGCTTTCGTAATTGTTATCCTTTTTCCTTTGAGAAAACAAGAAATGCTACCGGTACGAGGAGTATAAACCATAGGTTTGAAAAAATCTTTAATAAGCTTAGGATATGCATTTTCTTCCATAGATGCAACCGAGACCCAACCTATGCTTATAAAGAATTATTCTACATGAAATGGTGCTTGGAGAGTAAAATTCGTAAAATCTACGGTCTTACTTATAAGGATGGCTGATTTATCAAAAGAGTTTTTCTGCACCTCGGGTTCATCCTCCGATGAAGAAGTTGGAAACCTCCCCCTCCTTGGTTTCTTTCCTGGCATTTTGACCCTTGACATGATGTCAAAAAAGTGGAAGAAAAATTTAGAAAGTGGTTGATCGTTAAAGTGAAAGAAATGAAAGTTGTAGTGGAAGAAAAATGGGGGTTTTAAGAGTTTTGAAAAGAAAAATGAATGGGTTTTTGAAATATTTTGGTGATATCTTGAATATTAACAGGAGATGTGATGAATATAGAGGTAAATCTACGGAGACGAAGAAGAAGAAGAAGAAGAAGAAGAAGAAGAAGAAGAAGAAGAAGAAGAAGAAGAAGAGCGAGAAATGGGTGAAAAATGAGGGTTTGAAGTGTTTAAAAAGGGGAAAATCCCAACAGCCCGGTCGACCGAAACAATTTTGTTTGTCTTAGTTTCAAACATCATGGGTTCTTGGTCGACCACTTTCGTTCGATTGGACGTAGTCCAATTGTTTTTCCCATAATACTAAACTAAATATATAATAAATAGTGGTAAAAAATCAAGTAAGAACACATAGTATGAATTTAATTTAGCCATGTATTTTTTGTTCAAACTTCTTTAAATATGTGAGAATCGATCAAGCTCTAGAGGTTTAGAGAAAATTTCGGCCAATTGATTTTCTGTTTTTATAAATTCTAATAAAATATATGGTCTATTAGAAAGTGATGTTTAATTTCAATATGCTTAGTTCGAGAGTGCAAGATGGAATTTTTTGACAAATTTATAGCACTAGTGTTATCACACATAATAGGTATATGGTCAAACGATAAGTGATAATCACTAAGGGTTGTTTCATTCATAATATTCTTGCACAACAACTAGCGGCCGAGATATATTCGGCTTCAACGGTAGATATTGCAACGTAATTCCATTTCTTACTAAACCATGACACAAGTGCACAGCCTAGAAAATGACATGTTTCGCTAGTGCTTTTGTGATCAATGGTTTTACTGGCCCAATCGACATTCGAATAGTTAAGAAGTCATTGTCTGTGCCCTTTGGATACCAAACGCCTAAGGTTCTAATGCCCCTAAGATATCTAAAAAATTCATTTATGGCTCTAAGGTGTGATTCTTTAGTATTTGATTGAAATCTAGCACATAAACACACACTAAACATAATATTAGGTCTACTTTCGATTAAATAAAGAAGGGATCTGGTCATATCTCAATATTTTGTTACATCAACGAAATTACCTGGATCATCTCTGTCCAATTTTATGGATGTGCTCATCGGAGTGTTCATTGGCTTCAAGTCTTCCATTTCAAACCTCTAGAGCATATCCAATATATATTTATGTTGACTAATGAATATCCCATCATTAGTTTGTCTAATTTGGAGTCCAAAAACGAATTTGAGTTCTCCCATCATGCTCATTTCGAACTCAATGATCATATATTTAGAAAATTCTTCACTTAGAGAAATATTAGTTGCATCAAAAATAATATCATCAACATAAATTTGAACGATAATCATATCATTCTTTTTGGTTTTGATAAAGAGGGTAGTCTTCGCTTTTTCTATTGAAAATCGTTTGAAGGTAGAAATTTTTTCAATCTTTATACCAAGCCCTAGGAGCTTGTTTTAAACTGTAAAGAGTCTTTCTAAGCTCATAAACATGATTCAGATCCTTGTGATTTTTAAAATTGGGGGTTTACTCTACAAAAATTTCCTTTTAATATAGTCATTTAGAAATGCACTTTTAACATCAATTTGATAAAGAGTGAATCTTTTGTGGCAAGCAGATACAAAAACTATGCGATGGATTTCAATCTAGCTATCGACTTTCCTCAAAATTGATGCCTTCTTCTTAATTGTAACATTGGGTCACTGATAAGTGTATTTTGTAAACATATTTAGACTTAAAAAAATAAAAATTTAATAGTTCTTTTGAACAATTAAAGCCTAATTTATTGTATATTTTGTTTATTAGATGAAACTCGAAGAAATGAATAGAATTGAAAGAAAGAAGTGAACATTAGCAAAAATGGCATGATCCAAAGTTTGTGGCCTAAAGTGTAAGTATGCAATAGTTGTGTCGAACCTCACCATGAAGATTTGAGAATGCTAGGTTTCAATTGGATGTAATTAGAGATCAAAAAGGTGTGAAATATGAAGAAAATATTTTTAGAAATCAATTTTCAACTGCACATGTATGTTTCAGATTTTTAGCCTAAGATTGAGACCCATGTTTGACATAGTAAATATTCGAATTGGAAAAAATCTGTTGTAGTAAATTGTAGCCCTT
Organism: Fraxinus greggii; assembly: GCA_903798315.1. NCBI lineage: Eukaryota > Viridiplantae > Streptophyta > Magnoliopsida > Lamiales > Oleaceae > Fraxinus > Fraxinus greggii. The sequence continues at coordinate 11,102 of CAIGRK010249646.1, read as the reverse complement.
TGAATTATCTTTTCAACTCATTTTGATATGCCTCAATAGGATATCGAGCGAGAAAATTATGATAAAAATGCTAAATGAAGTGCAATACAGATTTACACCTGAAAGCGATGCCACCATCATGGCTCCGAGGCGCTACCAAATCAGACAATATAGAGTCGCAGTGTTGTGGCACTGAGGCGTCACCTGGGTGTATCTAGGGTGCCTTTTAGCCCATAAAAATCCTACATTTAACACAAACGTGAGGAGTATAAATACAAGTTTTTGACACTTATGAAGGAGTTTCACACAATTTGGGAGAGAAAAACACATAATCATCAATATCAAAGAGCAAAAGTTAAGGTTTGAAAACTCTTGAGGTTGAAGAAGATTCTTGTTACAGGATCCATTTCTTTCCATGATCAATTTCAAAACTCAGTTATGAATTCTATACTTTTTATTTTTGTATCATTATTATGAGTAGCTAAATTCATAGTTAGAACGAACAATGTAATCTATGTGTGACCATTTATTTCTTTTATTCAAGATTCTAATTCTTTAAATGCATATGTGCTGATTTTATTCGTGAATTTAATGCTTTGAATTCTTTGGCCAATTATTCAATGATTTTGCTAATTATTTACAAATCGAGCGGTGAGTATTAGGTTTAGACCACATAATAAAATCTAGTGATTTAGTATAATGCGTAGAGATACATATACTAATTATTGCGGTCTTATGCGAATTATTAGCACTAATATTTTGTTTATTTAAGATTGATTCACATAGATATATGTAATTGAATTAGTTAAATAGATTCAATGAGAACTTGAGAGAAATAAATTGAATACTTCAGAAGAATTCAATTGAATACTATAATAGTAATGAATCTTAATTAGCATATTAAAGGGGATTCATAGGTAAAATTGTGAGTCCTAGTATCCACATTCATACTTTTAAAACTCAAATTCGATAAATTGGGTACGTTAGATAATTTAGTTCAGTTAGAATAATTTAGACAACAATCACAAATCTTATTATTTGTTTTCGATTGAACTAAAGTTATGATTAATTTAACCAATTGTTAGATAGTAGTCCTCGTGGAAGTGATATCCGGACTTGGTCTATTATATTACTTGTTACAATTCGTCCACTTATAGAATATAACAATCGAAAACAAGTTTTTGACGTCATTGTTGGAGACTATTTTTATTTAATATTGGTTTTAATTATCTCTTGCTTTTGTTTGGTTTTTTTTCTTTTTTCAATTGATCTACTTATTTTTCTTTACTCTATTGATAGGGAATGAGAAAGATGAAAGAGGTAAAAAGTTCAAAATGATTGATCCCAACTTAAAGGAAGGTGACATGTTCTTTGGAGAATTCCTCTTCCGTCAAGAACTTAAAAAGTAGGGATACAATTAACCTATTGTATTTGATAAGAATGGCTGGGCGAAGGGATTAAATATCATATCTATTGTTTATGGGGAGATTAGACTGATGTGTGAATATTGTGGTGCATTGCAATATACTAAAAATTGCTTATTATTTGTAACTCTTGGGGAAGTAAGGAAATCTATCTTCAAAGGTCCATATGAAGAACAATATGACAATAGTGAAATAGTTACTGGAGACGTCATCATACAAAAATATTAAAGGATTGAAGATCAAATAATTTCAAATGAGTCAAATAACAAGCCAATGGAGGATCTTTTCATTATTCAACTTGAGGAACCAACTACAGAAGAAGAAGAAGAAGAAGAAGAAGAAGAAGAACATGTAGAAACAAATAAATTAATCACAAAGGAGACAAATGAATTAGCAGTATTCAAAGAAGATGGGATTAGCATACAAACCTCCAACTTTATTGATTTTGTGATTAAAATCGATGAGGAAATTGAAGTATTCTTATTTGAGTTCAAATTGAGCAATTTTGGCGAGTCATATTGTATTCAAAAGGGCAAAGTAAGATTTTGGAGGACGTGTGAAATATGGAACAAAGTCAAATTGAGCAAACTAAGCAGGACCTCCAAAGCCATATTCAAAGTGCCATGGAACACATGTACAAAAGTCTAGCTAAAGACTTTAAATAAGCGCTTATTGAGAGGTAACCCAATTTCTTACCCTTTTATTTATTATACTTTCTATATTTGTATTGCATATAGTCTATTAAGGTGCATTGGTTTTATGCATGTTTCTATTTCAATAAAAGGGTCATCATATCTATATTAAGCCCATTAAAAGAAAACCATATATTTGAGTGAAAAACAGTAGAAAATACACTTGTCACATTTTTCAAGGCTCAAGGGACGTAGATAAAACTGGTTATCATATACACTAAATTACAACTTTTAAACCTTTTTTGTACTCTCATGTTTGTCTTCTTATTTCAAATGTACTGAGATATCGAACGGGAGAAAGCTTTACAAGCTGAAGAATGAAATGAAATGATCCAAAAAGCTTACTTCCAATATCAAACAGAAAAATTCAAGGAGTATCTTCTTCTTTTCTTCCCCACCCCTTTACGTGCTAGATTATACTTTAAAACATTGAGGATAATGTCCACTTTAAGTTTGGAGGTGGAAAAAAATTTAAATTTTTTGTTTTATTGTTCCTATGTGATTGTGTGTTTCTAGTTCTTCATTATATAGATAAAATTAAAAAATTAAAAATTTCAAACAAGATTTTTTTTTGTTTGTTGTGTGCTTGTGTTGGTTGGGTAGCTTTGTTGTCAAATATATTTGGAATTATATATTAATTTATGAAATGTGAATATATTACATACTTAGATCAATTAATTCTTATCCATGTAAAAGTTGATATTATCTGCGCAAATGAATTAAGTTTAGCATTATAAATTAATGGGTTGATTCATATGCTTGATAGGTTGAAATAGTAGAACTTAGATGCTAAACCCAAAAATTACTATAATATACATCGTTCGACAAAATTTAGATTTTTCTGGAGGTGATTTTACTGTTGTACAGAGATATGAATATGAATGAGGATCTCACATGTGTAAATTCTTGTATAAATTGTCTAAGGCCAATATGATGAAAATTAGGTGAAAATCTTAAATTAGGGGTTGATTTTTGAGATTGAGTGTTTAGTGAGGGGCATTACACTCAAAAAATAAATAAATAAATAAAGGAAAAACAAAATGAGAAAAAATGAAAATAGAGAAAAAGGCTATCTCATTCTGAAATGTCTTTTCTTAACTTTTATGACTCGAGTGATTAAACTTGAAAGAGCATCTAAAAACTCTGTGCTCTTTGATTATCTGACTTGGGAGTCATCGACCTAAAATTCGCTGCAATGATCATTTAGAAAGAATAAGGAAGAGAAGTCTCCACACAAGATAAGAAAAAAAGAATAATTATGTGTTTACGTACTACATGTCTTGATTAAAATCCAAACACTTATTTGAGAAAGTTAATCTTTGACAAGGGATTATTAGTCTAGTTGAATTTTGGAGGTTGAAGTAAAAAAAATATGGAGAATCCTTATTTGTTGAGGTTTGGAGTTGTAGTTAGTAATATCCATCTAAACTAAAGACAGTGATGAGTTGGTATAAAGATTCAGCCTTAGATCATACACTAGGAAAAGAGTAAAAATAGTAAGTTTGGGGATGTGTGAATCTTAGTGATGATGAAAGTAAAAATTTGACCATCAAGGGTCGGGAATTGAAACAACTAGTGAATTTATAGTGTTTTATTTAATTCTTGAAACGAGCACACATTAGTTTTGCATCAGAAAAGTAGATATTGATTTTGGTAATACAACATTGAGGCTGTTTATGGATTTAATACAATGATTCCAATCATGAGACAAAATGATAGGTTATCTAACCAAAATCTTTTGCATGTTTGTGTGTTTGTTAAGTTAGGTTATGGTTTTGATTGAAGACAAATAAATGTTTAAATTTAGGGTAATTTAATCTTGTTACGCACAATTATCCCATTTTCATCTCGTTTATTTCTAAAATACCATTTTGTACCGATGATAGTTTTATCATTTGGTCTAAAAACTAAATCTCAAACATGATTTCTTTTAAATTGATTTAGTTCTTCTTGTATAATTAGTATCCAAAATTCATTGAATTCGGCTCATTTGAAATTTCTTTATTCAATTTGCGAAATGAAAGCACAACTACTAAGATGATTTCTACAAGAAGCTCTAGTAGTAATAACCAATAATTAGTTATTTAGGATGAGAAGGATCAAACTTTCTTTCTTTTGGTAGATTAGGATCATTTGATACTTCGAAAGGTTCTGTTTCACTTTGTTGAACGTTTGCTTCTTCATTTTGTCCATCTTTTGAATCTTCCTTATTTTGATCTTAAATATTCATTTGTTCAAAAAGGAATTTCCAATCCTACATCATTCGCAATATCTTTCTCACGGTCAAGAGGATTAGTTTCATAAAAAATAACATGCATAAATTCTTCAACGACTAGAGTTTTTTTGTAAAAAAACTCTATAAGTTTTGCTAGTTAATGAATATCTTAGAAAGATTTCAATATCGGATTTTGAATCAAAATTTTCTATTTTTTCTTTTGTGTTCAAAATCAAGTATTTGCAACCAAACACTTTGAAATAACCTATATGTGGAATTCTATTTTTCCAAAGTTCATAAGGAATTTTAGTTTTGTTGATTAACTAAAACTCCATTGACAATGTAGCAAGTGGTGTTAACAACTTCGGTCCAAAAGTATTTTAGCAAGCTATTTTCATTAAGCATAGATTTAGCCATTTCTTGCAATGTGTGATTCTTCTTTTCTACTGCAACATTTTGTTAAAGAGTTCCAGGAATCGACAAATTGTGTTCTTATACATTTTCATTACAAAAATTATCGAAGGTTCTATTAATAAATTCTCCATCGTGATCACTTCTAATAATTGTAGTGGAGTATATTTTTTCATTTTGAACCTTTTTACAAAACTGTTTAAATACATTCAAACTTTTGCTTTTAGATTAAAAAATAGAACCCAAATAAATCTAGAAAATTTATCAATAATAACGGGTGTATAATGTTTACCACCCAAACTTGTGGTTCTAGAGGGTCCAAAAAGTTCCATGTGGAGAAGTTGTAGATGTTTTGTAATTGTAGAGTATAATTCAGGCTTAAAAGAGATTTTCACTTGTTTCCCAAATTGATAAGTATCAGAAATTTTATCTTTCTCAAATTTTAAATTTGGTAAACTTTTGATAAATCAGTTTTTGGAATTTTTTAAGAGCAAATCCATGTTATCATGACCTAATCTCTTATGCCACAACCAAATATCCTCTTTTAAACTTGACAAACATTTTTTATCACTTTCAAATTTGATATTAATGATTAAACATCTTTACTTCGGCTTCTTATAAACATCATCTCTTTTGATATAGCATCCTTAATAAGGCATTTGGAAGAATTGAATTTTATATTATATCATTTATCACATAATTAACTAATACTAAGCAAATTATGTTTTAGGTTATCTACTAATAAAACATTTTCAATTGAAGGATAAGAATAATTACCAATGTTTCCAATTCCAATAATTTTCATTTTGAATTTCCAAATGTGACATGGTCTCCATCTTTCTTTTTAAAGTTTGATAGTAATATTCTATCTCTAGTCATATGCTTTAAGCATCCACTATCTAAGAATCATTTGCTATTTATTTTCTTTGGTACATATAAAAATAATTTAATTTTTGATCTTTGGTACACATACAAGTTTGGGTACTTGATAGTTAGTCTTATTCTTACTTTCAATGTGTTGCCTCTATTTGATTAGAAAATTAAAAGTAATATGTTCATTTTTATTGAAAAAAAGCTACATTTAATGTTTGAAAGAGAGGAGTTTGATGCTATGACAAACAAATTTTTGAAAGATTTTTGTTTCAAAAATGGTTATATCCAACTCCTCATTTATCAAAAACACGCTTTTGATCGCCAAGCATTAAATTAAAGTTTTTCTTACCTTGAGTGAAATTGAAAATAATCTTAGTTAGATTTTCAACTTTTTCTTTTAAAGAAGATTTTTCTTTAATCAAAGAATCATAATCAAAATCTTCCTTTTTGAGATTCTTTTGAGTTTTTAAAATTTTCTTCATTTCATTTTTCAACTAGTGTTTCTTTTTAAGAATTGAGTGATTTAAGGTAAGATTTTCAAATTTTTCAAGAATTTTATTATAAGAGGTAGATAAATCATCATACGAACATTTTTCAATATAATTTATCCCATCTTCGATTGCCATGAAGCACATGTTGACGACTTCTTTTTGGCTATCATTGTCATCGCGATCAATATCGTCACTTTCATCATATGTCGCTTGGAGTGTCTTTTTCTTGATACTCCTCTTCTTGTTTGGGCACTCGATTCTCTTGATATTGAGTTTGTCACAATCATAGCAAATGATTTTATTGCTTCTTTCTTCACCATTTTCTTCTTTCTTTTGGAATTTCCGATTATTTCAAAAATCTCTCCATTTTTTGACAAGAAAAACTAAATCATCTAGCTCTTCATTACTCATATTGTCACTTGTAGTTCCTTCTTCACCATCGATTTTAAAGCAATTGGCGCTTAGAAGTCGTCTTTGATTCTTCTTTGCTTTTCCTAGTTTTCTCCTTGGTTTAAGCTTTGTTGAGCTCATAAGTCCTCAAAGTTTCATAAAATTATTTCAATGGATATGAGTTTATAAATTGGTTTGAAAAGGATTCAATCCTTGTACCTCCACTTTTTGTGTATAACCTTTAACCAACTTCGCTACAAGTAATGTTTGAAAATAAAATGACTCACCAGATATATAACCTAAAACTTTTATCTACTTTCAACAAAAAAATATGTTCCCAACGAATCCAACAAGGGCGGCCGCGGGGGCTCATTGGGTGCTAGGTCCAACCCTGCTTCAAGGAAAAAAATAATTTGAAGGACAAAATGATCTTTTTATCCTAGCTTGACACCTGACATGGCTAAGACATTAGTTTCGAGGGTATAAGGATGTACTTATATGATTGTCTATGTGATTTATTTATAGCTTTAGAGTGCAGTTTTGCGCATTTATCGGAGCACGAGGAGATTAATAATTGGACTGGGCTGTTCGACGAGGACTAGTTGGTACCTATTTATCAGATTTTAAATTATATAAATCCTACCACGTCCCCTTTTAGCTCCTAAAAAAATTTAGACTTAATTGCATAAGTAATGAAAGTTTAGAGACTATATGTGCAAAAATGCCAAAATAATAATCCTAAACGAATTATGATAAGAAAGAAAACCCTATTTTTCCTATGTGGACCACCCATGGCACGAGAATATTGTCTTGGGGTCTTAGGTTTTTTGGTTTGGTGTCTGCTCGTCGGTGTATTCAATTCTTTGGTAAATATCAAAGAATGCTTGAAGGTTAGAAGCATGAAGATTCAAAATTGGAGATTCACCAATGCTTAGAACTCAGGTCGGAATTTGAAACATGGAACCAAAACAAGAGTGGAGATAGATCATGTGCTAGAAACAAGAACATAATTAGAAATGCAATTTTTCACATACAAAGGTATTTGGCTTTAACTTTTTTGCTAAATAAAATCTGATTATTATTATTATTATTGTTTATTACAATGTGTATCAAACATCTAGCCAAATGCGGTTTTCAAAAATTAGCAAAAGTAATATTATTTTCACTGGATTAATTTCAACGTAGTTTTCTAACGATTTAGGTATATGAATGACATCAAGATTTGAATTCGAAAGCTTTGATACCATCTAAAGAACTAAAATGTACCTTATACAAGAATTTAATGTCTATATTAAATCTCTATTTACTACCATGGGTTCAAGTCAAATGCACATCACTCCTCGTGTGTACTATTTAGAACTAGAACTAATAAGGTACATACAATGTAATTTATTTGCTTCGTATCCATTCAACATCATAAAAGGCATAGAGCATGTTCTCTTTACTATTTTCAAGTCGTTTCTGTTTTCGATTTTTCAAAACAGCCTATTTTCGAAAACTCGTTTTTGAAAACAAGTTAAAAATTTACAAAGAAAACCCAAAACGACAAATTTTCCGTTTTTGGTGTTTTCAATTATAATTAAGCCAAACTTTTCAAAACTTGGGTGTTTTCAAAACAATTTTTCAAAAATGCCAAAAAGAACATATTTTNAAATGCCAAAAAGAACATATTTTCAACAATTTCAAAATGGACACTTAAAACACAAAACTCAAAATGAATTTAAAACTGAAACACAAAGATAACAGTCCCTTAGTAATTTGTGCGACACAATCATCATTTACTACACTCATATTTGGTAACACTTCATTAATATGATCATTCGATCATGCAAATTGACAATATTGTCATTTTATAAAAATCACCATTTGGCAATCTTGGCAAATTTGACAATGGAGTGTTTAATGGACTAGAAATCTTGTCAACTTGTCTAGTTTAATGAGGATGCCTAAATATTTTGAGAATTTTTTAAAAAGGAAGAGAGAATAAATGGACTAAAAATCCCCATCTACTTTACCTATTTTTTGACAAGAATGCCTAATTTGTTTAATATTCATACAAAAAGGACGATGAAGAATTTGGCAACATTTTTTTTTCTTAAAGTGATTTATTGGTTAAAAAAAATTCAGAAAGTGTACATTATTAACAACTCAAAAATAATAAACGCAATCAATTTTCTCACACTAAAAGTAGGAATAGCAAAAAGAACCGGAAACCTAAGCCCTGCGGTGCCCTGCTTAATAGGACGGCTCCCTTCACCACCCTGGTTGCCTAATTATTTAAATAAATCAAAATTTATTTGCAATCACCTAGCCCAACTTTTTATACCCAAATCCGAATCAATTATCCATCCGCTCCTAGAATTTACATGAAAAATGTAATAAAAATTAATTTTTTTTTTTTTTTTATAAACAGGGTAGGGGATTGCCCCGAGCGACGATTGAACGTCCCTTCCCCATTCATGCGTCATGCCATCTCTATATAAAAATATGGTTCAAATTCACATTATCAAAAGTTATGTAATCTCATTTGCTGCGTATAAGCTCAATAGTGAGCTTTCGCTATGCTACTATCTCGTGAAAGGACTTGTAAATTGTGCCACAAAAGAAACATTTACTACATGCAGTTTGGTAACAATCTATATTGTAAAATCAAATATGAAAGGAAGACCATGATTTTTATTCAGTGAGGTAGGGTTAAATTCCGAATGATCAAAAGTCAAGTGGATAGCTCTATTGACTAGACTATAATTCTATCTTCCACAAGTCATTCCAAAATTAAGACTAATCACCATACTACTATGCCATATCTAATACGCAAGTTTGGTAACAATTCAATAAATGTGGCCCCCTTGAACCACAGCCAAGAACTGGAAGAAGAATTTTTGGTCCATAAATGATGCCGTATTACAAGGTTGATGTGAAAATTGGATTTGGCTACCACAAATGATTAGGCTTTTTAGGCGAAGTGTAAACCTTGCTAAGCATGCTGCTACTTGTCAAGGTTGTAGAAACTTGCCTGAAGCAAAAAAATTTCAAGATTAAATATGTTGAATCACTTGTTTTACTTTGTGTGATCTTGTTGGTCCAAAACTCTATCAAACTGAAGGAATTCCTTAGCCACAATCCAAATGCCTTTTTTTTTTTTTCTCTAATTGATTGAATGCCTCAAAAATGTGATTTATTGACTTTTCAATATTCCACCATTTTTCCATACGAATTTCATGTTTTTTTTTTTTTTAAATGTTGAGATTTTAACTCAATTAAATTTCGTTATATCATTTGTTGGTAAACAAATTTGTAAGTTATGATGCGTATGTAATACAACCGCCTATTTATAAATGACTATTATAAAGACATTCCCAATCTTCTTGAAAATTACCAAAAACACCACCAAAGTATATTTTCAACCCAAAAACATATTCAAACTTCCTACTTCACCCATCTATATTCGTAATCAATGTTTTGAAAATCGATCCGGACATTAACTCGAAAAGGCTTATTAGCACAAAACATTCATACATTTGGTCTTTAGTGTGTAAATCGTCCCTACGTTTCAATTTTTTACATTTTCACCCATATTTACACGTTTTATTGTAAAAACGTCATTTTCACCCATTTTTATCCAATTTCTCAATAAAAATTCGTAAAATGACAAATATATCATTTTATTTAAATAAAACAAAAAGAAAAGAAAAGAATAAATAAAGAATTAATTGCAAACATAGGCTCAACTTTTTCAAAAACTTACAAATGAGTCACAAAATAGATTAAAATAATAATTTTATATTTTACTATTATGCCCATGTTTGATTTACATTATTTTTTTCATTCTCATTCTTTTACTATTTTCAACCACAAATTCTTCAATAAAATAATATTTTTCATCATATCAATAACTTTTCCTTCTTTTTTAACCACACATTCTTCATCAATCTACTATTTCAAAATATATTTTTCTAAGTAAAATAATAAAATCTCAAGTGAATGAAAATCCCAAATTCTTGCAAAAGTACAAGTTATATAGTAGAAGGTACCTCTAAATTCTTCACCCGAAAACAAAAGCCTCGAATCATCCTCTTCCTCATCAACCCAAGCTCTATATCGCCCCGAACCCCGGCTGATTCCTGTATCCAGATTTATTCCCCTGGCTATCAAAATTACCTAATTGGCCATACCCACTACTAACATTCTCCCTCTCGCCACTCCCATTGCTCTCTCTCTCTCTCTCTCTCTCTCTCTCTCCCCCCCCTCGAATTCCTTTTCACCTCACTCACATCAGATGCCAAATAGCTCCCACTCAAAATACATTCCTCCGGTTACCATAGGGTGATCCGAAGCAGTCTCACAAGCCCTCGACGTCGCGATCTAGCAGCAACACCGGTAAGTCCAGCTCCGATCACTGCTTTTCCCTGACAGAGACTTCGACCCCCTACAGCGATGCTTACTGGCAAACAATTGCTTATGAGCCGCCGTAAATGGCCTATCGTCGTAAAAAAGGCTGAGCTTCGACATGTCAAGGATGACGCCAATGGAAAACGACGTAGTGTGGTCGGATTGACAGGGTCGTTTGCCTTAGAGCCCAGTAAGCGGTAGTTTTCTTCTCCATACCAATCCATGCTAAAAATAC
>CAIGRK010249619.1:0-13289 GCA_903798315.1 Fraxinus greggii | reverse complement strand
ATTGTTCGAAAAATTGTAAGTTTTTATGTTATTGATGTAAAATTTATCGAAAAATAAATCAATGTCAAATTTATTTTTATGTATCTTTTCTCGATTTTCACTCTAATTATAAAATGTATTTTTTACAATTTATTTTTTGAGTGATTAAATAAAAAGGGGCCGTTCGGCCCGAACCAAATGATCGGCCCATGCGGGCTTCCTGTCCGGGCCGGGTCATAGGTTTTTTTCCCGGTCCGTGCCGGCCCGGCTCGGAAAGCCCACATGAGCCGGTTTTTTTTTTACTCGGGCTGTGCCCTGGCCTTTTCGTGTGCGAGCCGGTCCGATCAGTCCCCGCCCATTTTGACATGACTAGCTATGGGTCTTGAATTGACTCATGTACTGACCCTTGTTCACATTATCATCCAGTCAGATACATAGACTACTTTACAATGGCTACATATAGTGGTGGTNCCCGGTCCATGCCGGCCCGGCCCGGAAAGCCCACATGAGTCAGTTTTTTTTTTACTCGGGCTGTGCCCTGGCCTTTTCGTGTGCGGGCCGGTCCGATCCGTCCCCGTCCATTTTGACATAACTAGCTATGGGTCTTGAATTGATTCATGTACTGACCCTTGTTCACATTATCATCCAATTAGATACATAGACTACTTTACAATGGCTACATATAGTGGTGGTGTCTTCTTCAATAAGCCGAATAATGTCAAGTATGAACATGGTAAAGTGATGTTTGTGGACTTTGTGAGGGCTGAATACTTCAATAGGAAATGGTTCCAAGCTCTTGAGTACGTTTATGGTGTGGGCCTTTAAAATTTTACGTCATGATGCAAAAAGGTAATTTTGGGTATTGCTTTGAGGACGATGTGTAGCGAATCTGATGTGAGGGAGACATTAAAGGACCTTAAATGACATAAATTGCTTGAGATTTATATAGTTGTGCCTAGTCAGACAGTAGGTTTAGCTCAAGAACCATACCAAGAACCAGTGCTTCAGATCTTACAGAATAGTGCCCGTAATGAAGGGGGTGAAAGTACAACATTCACTAACATCCATTTAGTATAAACATCTACAATGTGATCGAAGTTTTATTTTTCATCAAAAACCCACATCATTACACACCCACACGAAAATCAAAACCTAAATCTAAAATCACTGCTCTGCTTCTACAGTTCCAACAGCTGTTGTTCGAGTGTATTCCTGAATCTCAATAGCCCGGGTATGATCTCCACAGATCTACTATACATAGGTGTGTCAAACCAAAAGAAGTATTCACAACCTCTATTTCACCGTAGAAAACCAAAAAATATCAGAGTTTGAACATACTCGGTTAAAAATTGGTTCAAAAATTGTTTTCAAATTTCCATTATCAACCTGCATGTGTGCATGAGAAGAACCTTCTTCTCGAGTTCATTGTCGTCCATGAAGTCTTCTGCTCAAGCTCCATTCCGCAACTGCACGGACAGGAGCCCATTGGAGCTAGGGTTCCAGTGGTTGCAGTTACGTACGCAAGAAACGAAGTGGTATCAGGTAATGAAATGAGGAACATAAATAACCCCTTCTCGTGTTGGGTAGGTGTTATTAAAAATGAAAATATAAATTGACGCATTTGTTCTTATTTATTTACCGATTTTTTTCCTTTTTCCCTAGTATTTAATGGCTACCAGACGAATGTTGGCGAAAGAGGTATTTTTAGCACAAAACGTTTGAAATGGGGAGTTTTCTGCGATTTTTACTAAGTAGTGGGTATATCGCAAATTGAAACCTTTGGGGGGACTATTCTGCCATTAATCCTTCGAACAATCAACAGAGAAGGGCAACCGATTTTAGGGCTTTCTAAGAAGAAAAAATGGGTGCAGGGCAGGCGATGAAGAGAATACCACGCATCAAATTTCCTCAAAGGCATCCCAAACCCGAGCCCTCGGGTATGATATACACACACTTATACATACATATTTTGATTTTGTTTTCTCTCGATGGATTTTATATTTTATAATCCCTGTTGGATCTCACCTTTAGCAATAATTAGTATTCTATCGGGGTAATCTGATTTATTCAAAATATATAATAAAGATTTCTGAGTGCAAGGGAGGGAGTTCCTTTATTAATTTTCATTGAAATGGTTGGCATCTGAATTTATAGAATAATTTGGAGACTTAATGAAGGTTTAGCTTTGATTTTTTTAATTTTATTTTATGTTTTTTTAAAAAGGAAGAGGAAAGAAACTAAATTTAATACTTTTTCCTGCGTGTTAGAAATTGTTATAAAGTAGGCATGTAATGATGTGAAAAATGTATTGGAGGATAATATGAGCTTGCTGAGAACATCAGATGTGGGTTAAAATTGTTAGTTTGTTAGATTATTAGTTTGTTAGATTAGTGGTAATTGATATGCTTTGGATTCTTCCATCTAATTAGGGTGAACTAAAAAAGAAAAATGAAGTTAATCAATGGAAATTGTTAGTAAAATGGTGGCGGTATGTCTTGAAACTCTACAAATGTAGTAATGGTATTGTAGAATGTGATGAAGCCTAGTAGTGTAGCTGATGATAAATAAACCTATGCTTTCAATGTTTGGGTTCTTTTCTTAATGGACAACCAGAATATGTATGGCAATACCAATGTGCTAGAGCAATCTTTCTCGATCTTTTTCAGTTCTGATTCCAGTTACAAGTTGTAGCAATGGGTGCGTATTGGTTGGCCAATATGTTGAATGGCATGGTGATTTTATTAATCAAGCAAATTAGAATTTCTCTGGATCTTTTTTGAGTATGAATAAGTGAACATTCCTTCAAAGAAGTGGAGAACTTTGACAGCAAACGGCTGACTGACTGTGTTTGTGCATGAATAGAGAAAAGACTTGCTGGAATTTTGGTGCGTCCTCGCTAATAACAATATGTGTTTTTTAGATATATAAGAAAGGATGAGCTATTTTATGAATTATTTGTGGCTCTGTGCTTCTGTAGAAACGTTTATCCATCTTTTCTCTTTTGAAATTATTGTGTTCCTCTCTCCGTTTCAATATAATGTTCATTTCCATAAAATGAACACCTTTTTGTCCCTTTTCTCATATTGCCCTTCATTAGAACAATTCAATTTTGTTAATATTGTTTTTCATACGACTTCTCTCTCTTATCTTTTTTTTCATACGACTTCTCTCTCTTATCTCATTTTTTTTCTCTCATACAAAATGAAAAAATACGTAAATTCAAATGTACACATGCATGAGCACAGACAATCATAAATGCATATTTATTTATGCATTCAACGCCGCCCCAACCCTGATTCCGTAACGGTTGCCCCAACGCTAATGTTAACTCATCACCAACCTCACCTCTTAAATAGGCAATCTTGACTCTATGTCCAAGTCCATTACACCACTGCTAAAGTAGCCTCCAAAATCACAAGTACACAATTTCTAGAAGTCTCATCTTATCTCATATTCTACAACTTAGGATCCCAGTTCTTGTTTCCATATTTTCCTTCTAAATTTTATTATTTTCTTCCTCCCAAAGAACTGGAGTGCTCAGTGGCTTATACAGGTCTACTTGTTCTACCACCACTTCAATCTTGGCTATGACAATTGTTATTTAATGATCGTTCTCTTTCTTTTTAATTTTGCAATAACAAAGATCTTTCATGGAAATATTTTTTAATATATTTGTTCAATTTTTCCAGTGGTAAGTTCTGCAATATTCATTTTCTACATGATTATTGTGTGATTATATGGGATGCATAGAGCTTGGTTGTGCTTTCCTCATCAGTAAGTGGAAGAAGAAATCATCCATTGTAGCTCACGAGGCTTGTTTTGGGAAATAAATTTTGTGCCTATAGTGTGCATCAATTTTTTCTCAGTATCAACCCAGATCATTTAGATTAATGCTTACAAAGGCAGTTCCTCTTCAGGTACAGGCCCCCAGCATCAAGAAACATCGGGAGTTGGGGATGTTCCACGAACATTTTTTTCAAGGCCTCCATCCAGCATGAGTGTGGGTGGTAAGGCTTCTGATCAGCCGAAAAGGACACCAGTGTCACAAGAGGAGATTGAAGCTATCTTGGTATGGAACAATTACTGAGTGTATTCAGCGTTATAAATGCGTGATGCGATACAGTTTTTATGCTTTCCGAGTCTGATCTGTCATAAAATTTCTTCCATCCATTCATTCCATCAACTTATTGGTTCCACGTTACCAGTCACTATGGTCCCAGCTTCATTAAATATTGTTTTTCTATATCAACATGCTTTTTGAAGGAAAAAGCTGCGTCAAGAAAATCTAGCACATTTGTTAGCTTGTAGAAACATCCTTTGAATTATTATGTCAACTTTCCTTTCACCACCCTTTTGGCGAATCATCATGCTGTAGTTTCTGTATGATATGGAATTTTGAAAGTTCATGTATGGTTCGAATATCATGGGTGTGCTTGGTCGTCGTCTTTTTTTCGTGCTTAAATGATTTCCTGAACGTGGTATCCTTTTATGTTTTTCAGTTTCCAGTTGTTCATTGACTATTCTCTCTTTTGACAGTTGGGTGGATGTATTTGAACTTCTGATGGAGCCTGCCTTGCAAGATACTAAAAACTTGAACAAGTTATTGCCTTCCTATACCATTTGAAATGTCGAGAAATGGATTGATTACTTTTATCTTGTAACAGAAAACTGATAACTTTTCTTACTTTATGAGATCAGTTGCTGTCTTTTTTGCTGAATGTTACATAGGAGACTGACAATCTTTGCATGAGGAATTTGATTCCACTACTTTGAACACAATTTTTGGGCGTTATAATCAGAATTTGAAATGAAATTTGAGACATTGAATTTTACATAGCCATATTTATTCTCTCCACAACTCTCGGACTGAGAATATTACCGCAAGAACGCAAGCAAGCTTAGGAAAGCATCTAGGTAAGGCCAAAAGTAACTTGTTTTTCTCCGCCTGTATATACGTGAGTATGCGAACATCTATTTTGTTGATCTTGTGTGGGTTCTCCCTTTTAAGCAATTTTGTGAGGCTACACCGGCATGCATTGGCCAGATTGAAATCTGAACAGGATACAAATAGATCTAAACTCGTGTTTGTGCACAGAAGATTTTAATTCTTTAATTTGTTGAGTACCATTCAAAGCTACCACCAAATATGATTAAAATGTGTAGGCAAAAGGTAGTTTAAGCATGAATACCTCATAATCCAAAGGAGTTCAGTTGCAACGTTATTTGTTATTTCTCAAATGTTGCAGACCACAGAGCTGACGAATAATGGTCATTTAACTCCTTCCCCGTATTCCCGGAGCATGGGACCCAACTGTGTTTCCCACCCTCGAACAAAAATTAGAGTAACTTTTTGAAAAAAAACAAAAAAGGAATTTTATACATTAACTAGATATGGAGAGCAAGCAAAGAGAGGAAAATATGAGCCGCATTTCAAAAGCTCAGAAAAATAAATTGTCTCAATGTGTACTTTCAGGAGAATGATGTATCCGACTCAAATTTACTGGCGCAGACTCAATTAACTCCGGCATCATTGCCGCGGAAGACACATCAGAATCACGCACATGACCACATTTAGTATCAAACACATTCAGTTCCTCGTTACTAGCAAATTCCATATGCACTTCTCCGACCCCAGCAGATAAATCGTCATCAGATTTTTCTACGCATTCAATAGACGAAAGGTTCTCAAGAATATGCTCCTCTGGCACCTGGTTCAAGACCAAATCCACGTCCATGTTAACATGTTTGGAGGCAGAAACTGGCTCTGATTTTTCCACCACGCTCGCATCTTGTAAATAGGGCTTCAAATGGGAGTTTTTGGTGTATTCTCCCACCTGAAGACTATTTGAAATCTCTACCTCCTCGTTAGAGTTTGAAATCTCTACCTCCCCGTTAGAGTTAGAAAGAGCATTCCCTACATCTTGCACGCCACCAACTGGAGACTTCTGGGTATTGTCGTCTTCAGCATTCAGTTCCTCGTTAGATTTTGGAATTGACTCGATCTTTGCACTCAACTCTTCATTTATTGCTCCAAAGTCTTCTTGCTGCCTCTTATACAAGGACATTGCTTTCTGCATCACAGAGGATGTACAGGCAAGCAAATTAGTAAGGAATACTATTACCATTTATAAAATTATGCCCCTGTTTGACCTCCATTAAATTTTAATTCATTTTCTCTCTTTTTATCAACCACTCTCTCAATAAAATATTATTACACACAGATCCAAAAATTCCTCTTACTTTTTAACCACACTCTCTTAAAAAAAAAAAAAAACTATTCCAAAATTTTTTATTTTTTTTTCAAATAATGGAGCTCAAACAAGAGCTATATATGCACCACTCACAGATATCAGATAAAAAGAAGTGAATCTCAAATATTATTTGCCCAAAATGGTCAAAATCCTAATTTGCTTCAATAACAGAAGTTTACTCTCAGATGAACACAGTTTAGAGCATATTTGGCAGAGCTTATATTATATTTAAGCTAGTCAAACATACTTTTTATCCACATATTTCGAAGGACCCACAACTCGCTACCGACTTATTATTAACACATTTCGTATAACACAACTTATAAGCACTACCAAACAAGCATTTAGTATACCCAACAAAAAAACTTCGTGCGATAAACAATTAAGGACATTCAAAAATCCACTGGCCAGCATACACAGATGGCACCAGACTTTATAGTTTTGAACTGGCTAATCGACACAAGGGCTGTTTTGCTGATTTCCATATCCACAAATAACCTACTACCTCAGCAATGAAACTGATAATTTGGTTATATACCAATATAAGTATGCTGCATACATCAGAAATTATTCTTTAAACAAGAAAGGGAAACATACTATCCACAACAAAACTTTACCTGGAAAACAGAATCATTGGTGGCAGAAAACAGTGGAACATTGTTAATTTTATTAGAAGATGCTGCTGTAGCTTCTACAGCTTCCTGTCAAGGAAAACAAAAAATGGAATTAAAAACAACTTTTAATCTAGGAAAATCTATAAGACAGTGCAATGAAATACATAACTGGCTTGTCATTTTACCTCCATATAAAAAAGTTTAGAATCTTTTACATCAGAAATAATGTTCTGATCGATATCAAGGAAGCCTATGCACTTATTGAACAACTCGGATTCAGTAAGATCGTCAGATATGTCAAGCTTGGAAAAGTAAAAAGGGCAGAGTAACGCATCATCCTTTCTTGACATTTTAGCAATGTCATAAGTTTCCTCTGGATTATTACAAGGAGCTTCAGAAGCATTATTTTCCAAACCATCTCTTGATTGATTAATGCTGGTGCTCTCAGAATGCTTATCATGTGGAGTTAGCTTGCTCTGAGCTTGTTGAATCGACCGACCGACCAAAGCTTCATCTGCAATTTGAGAAAAGTCATTCTCTTTATCAGAAGATAACATATCCATTCTTGCAGTTTTATATGGCCCCTGCCACAAATCTCCTCTTGCCTCCCAGCCTTGACTACTGGGCAGGCTCCTAGAATGGTCCCAATCTGGTCTTCCATAAATTTGAGATTCCTCACCATAGACAGCACTGCTTGAATCCCAACCATACAATGGTGGAGGGAAAGAATCATCCCTCGGATTGCGCCATCCCATAGGACGCCCAGGGCCAGAAAACCTATCAGCACCAGGCATATTGTAAGGAGAGGGATGGTTTAACTCCATTGATGATCTAACACCAAAGATTGGTGGACCAGGAAACTGCTGCATCGCAGAATGAAAAGGTGGGCCGTGGGGAAAAGGAATGAAACCATTTACCAAAGGGGAAGGCCAATTTGGTACACCTCTCAAAGCATTTCCTTGAACTCTTCCCAAGTTGGGATTGCTAATCCTCCTATTATGGCTATATGACTTACTTCTGCTGTCATCTTCAGCAGATCCTAATATTAAAGGGCTATCCAACCCAGTCCTGAAAAGAGTAGTAGGTGGTATTGACTTGAAACTGTTTGATAAATGGCCATTTCTCATAAAAGGTGAAGAAACAGATAAATTATCTGCCCCAGCCTGTGAAAGCTCATCTCCAGGAAGCATGTCCATGACCGACTCACGGCTTCCCCTGCCTTCCTTACAAGAGTACTCCTTTGCATCTGGCAAAGCACCACTTCGCTGTGCTGATTCTTCAAAATCAAAACTCTGCCTTACATCAGATCTAGTGAAGTGTCTCCAGTCGGTGCTCGATGATGGGGACTTATCCGCTAGCTGCAAGGGCGATGAGCGAATGTCAGATTTCAGACGTCTTTCGGCTGACAATTCCCCCAAATGACCATCTTCTTTTAGACCAGGTTTCTCCATCGATCTAGATGGAGTTGCCCTCAAAGCTCCTCCTGCAGCACCAAAATAATCTCTGCTAGAAGTTCCACTGTATCGAACTCTCTCTTCGTAAGCATAATTTGGGAGCCTGGAAAACAGCATATGGGCATAGATTCATGTTTGGTCAGTCATGTAGTTGAGGGAATGAAATGCATAAATTTGTGGAGCATGCTATGTATGCTAGAAAAAGACTGCGAATACCTCTACTGGACAGATCAAACATTAACGAGTTTCTAAAATATGGCAAAAACATACCAGGTCCATTTCAAGTTCAATGTGAAGTGGAAAAAACTAGAATGGGCAAGAGTAGCATTCATGTAAACGATCCACATAATGAGAACACACCTTGTACATTGTTTTAAATTCTTAACTTCTTTACCAACAAAACTCTGCTAATAAGTCAATCCATTCCACCACAATTAATAGAGACCATTCCCAAGCCCAAAAGAAATGAAGGAGTATAATGAAAAAGAGGGAAAAAAAAAGCGACATGATATTCCACCAAAAAGAGGAAAAAGGCAGCATATATAGAATGCAGAAAAGGACCACACACGGAGGAATATGGAAGATTCTCAAGGGAAAAGCTACCTTGTTCCTTACAAAGTCTACTCTTCCAAATGAAAAAATAAAAATAATAATAAAAAAAAAAAGAAGCAAAATTCCCAAGGAGAACTTTATTGTTTGCGAACTCATTCAAACAGACAGAACTTTCAGGTTAACAAACTTCATAATACAAAAACAATGAGAAAGTAGACAGATTTAAGTGCCACTATATGATCAAAGGTTTTTGCAGCATTCAGGATACCAACCACTCCCCAAATGTCTCTATTGTGTTAAATGAACTTGAACTTTTAGTCAACAAATAATTGCACATAATCAAGTACCTGTAGGGATCCCTTGTAACATTAGCACTTGAGCTGGGAGATCTGTACCGTCTGCTATGATTAGAAGTAAGTTCTACATCAGCATTCCTAGAGATGGACCTTCCTCTGTCAGAAACTAAGTCCATTCTCGCACTGCTGGCAGATTTCTTCTCTGATTCGAGCCCTTGATTCTTGGCACTTCGGGATCTAATATCATCGTAATCCCCTCTGTCCTTAGTTTTTCGCCTACCCAGATCATCTTTATAGCTGGCAGTTTGATCACCTACTTTTGGACTATCATCATACGCGATTAATTTCCTGGAGCAACGATCTTCACCATAACCATCATCCCTAGAGTGCTTAGGGTCAGACTTGTCAACAGATAAGTCTCTCGAGGCACATTCATCGCTATACTTAACCTCTCTCAGTCTCTCCTCTCTACCAATATGATCTCCTCGCTTGCTATCCTTATGCTGACTGTCTCTTTCAATATCTTCTCGATGCTTATCTTCCTTGTATCTACCATCTCTATCACCGTCTTCTCTATAATTATCCCTCTGTCTGTCATCTTTGTCACCATCTTCACGATACCTTTCCTCGTTGCGCCGACCGTATTTGTCAATATCTCCACGGTACCGATCATCTCTACGTCTATTACCCCTCCCGCCATCTTCGGCGTACTTATCATCCGTGTTCTGAATATCTCTTGCAGTGCCATCCCAATACTTGTCGTCCTTCTGCCTTTTATTATGCTCGGTATCGTCTCGAAAATTTTCATCCCCACGTCTGCTGTCTCTATTGCCATCCTCCCGACGTCTATCATCTCTCTGTCTGGCATCTCTATCACCATCTTCCCGATACTTACCGTCCCGAGATTTACTGTACTTGTCAGCATCTTCCCGGTACTTGTCATCCCTGTGCCTACCATCTTTTTGGCCATCTTTCTGATACTTGTTCTCATTACCTCCGTCCTTATGCCTATCTTCTCTGTATTTCACATCCTTGGTATGATCACCTCTTGATGACAATCGCCTCTCATCAACTTCTTTGAAATCATCGAAATGATCTCTAACATCAGAGCCTTCTTTTCTCCTTCGTATCCTTTTCTCGAGTTCCTTCTCCAACGCAAGATTCCGCAACTCATCTTGTAAAGGCCCCTCTGCCAAAAGATTATAAATAGACATTAAATAAAAATCAACAAAATACAAAATAATGACAAATCGTGCAAGTTGAATCCAGCAAACGATCTAAGAGAGCGCCAGAGAGGTTTACATATGCTTGAATCAAACTTTACAAAAAGAAGAGGAAAAAAAATGAAGTTCAATTTACCTATTTTTGCTTCTTCCTTTTTTTTTTTTTTTGATAAAATTATATACAGGGAATTGGTTTGATTATCAATCTTGTCTCAAGGACATCTTAAAAGATGACCTTTAGAGAAATTTGATTTATTCTCAAAGCAGAAAAATGACACGACAAAAATGGGAAAATGCAATACATATCATTTCAAAGACATATGAATCAACTTTTCGTGCATAGCCAAAAATATACGAGTTCTTCTCATGCTTCCAGTTAATGCACCTGATATGAATTGGATACATGATACTACTATAGCATTAGCTCATATTACCTATGGGAAATATAAGAGTGGGAGGAATTAGGGAGACTACAGATCAAACATGGTTTAATATCCCCATACTTCAAATTGTAGTATTAATGAATCTAAGATAACTAAGTGCCATATGCATCGTAAAAAATCGACCAGCCAAAAGAAATTCAACCATGGACCTTCCAACCAAACTGCTAGATGCCCAAACACCAATTCTACAAGTTAAACATTCTGGACAGAAAATTAGATCAAAGTAGGGTCGAAAACTATGTCTGCAGACGAACTTCTTTCACTTCATATACCAATCCCCCTAAATTTTTCCTATTATTTCATTACAGCAATATAATGTTCATAAACTTAAATCGAAGTTACAGGTCTTTTGAATAGTGCACCCTGCAGTGCAGATAAAATGCACCAGCACCAATGACATCACTCACTAAAGAAGAATACCATCAATAGTCACTCCACCTTCCACCCTACCAACAGGGAAAGGGGGAGAGGTGCACCACAGTCTTCAAAACCAAAGCACTCAAAACACACCAACCCTAGCATCCCCACAATATCCTATCTTCACTAAGAACCTGCACTAAAATAAATTTAAGCATTTGTAAATCAAACAGAAAACCCTATCACTGCAAAACGTATTCCAATGTCTCAGCTAGAAACTAAAGTTTGCATACATGACCTGCCCATACAAAGTTTTATTTCTAAAAGTAAATTAGATGTTAGGAGTTGATGCAAAAAATAATATCTACTCAAAACCAAAAACTTGAAATATGTTATATCTACGAAGAGTCAAGGACCAAAAATGAATAAACAGTGTTGGTGCACACAAAGTGCAATTACAAGTCACTTGAACGTATGTCACAACAATAAGTTACCTTACCAGTATTTTCTCGACCATGTTTAGCCTTTGTCCCTTCGCTAAAATATCCTAACTGTGATCGTTCCTTCTGTCCAAAATGCACATCCACGGATTTCACCTCAGCATCCCCATGCTTACTCTCCTCGCCAACCCTCTTCTCCTTTTCCTTCTCCTTCTCCGATCCACGACCCTTATCCTTAGATTCCTTCCCTTCCTTCCGCCCAGAAGAATCCCTCTCAGACTTCCTCTTTGACTCTCCTTTACGTTCAGTCTCCTCTTTCTCCAACACCAGGGATGCTATATTATCCTCCTTAATCTCACCACCACTCCCATTCTCATACCTTTTATTTTTAATCTTAGACTCAATTCTCAAACTTTCACCTTTGCTGTTACTTTCCTTCAGTTTTGAGTCCATTTTTGAACTTTCCCCTTTTTTTATTTCCTTTTTATCATTCCTATCAGTATCACCTTTCCCTTCACTATAACCCCTCCACCTATCATCACCAACACCAGAACTTACATCAGCCATCTCTTTGCCAACGTTGGCCTTCTCTTTCCTACGTTTTGATAAAACATACTCTTCTGATGCCTCGCCATTTCTCATATCTTTACCATCCTTCCCTTCTCTCACCTGGGATGAAATTTTCCTTTTCTCACCCGAGGTTGAACCCCGATAATCCCTGGCAGGATTCTCATCTTTACTACTTTTCTCCTTCAACTTTACATCCTCTTCAGAATCCGAATAGTCCTTGGAACTGTGTTTGCTTTGTTTATGGGATTTGTGCCTCGAACTCCGAGTCATAACTAATTTCGTTCCACAATCCCAAAGACCCAAACCTTCAGAAAACTCCAATACCAGTTTCCAAAACTCCACCACTTACAAACTAATCTTTCAGAAACTCAGAATAAACCCGCCAACAAAAAGTTAAATGGATTCAAGTACTAGATACCCTTTAATCCCAAAGACGCCGCAAAAAGGCCCTAATCTTTCAAAAACTCAAAACCCTAATCTTAACTGTTTCTTAAGCAAACATCTAAATCCACATCAAACCAAAATACCATGCCGCCTATGAAAATCTCATCAGAGTCTAAAAACTACCGTGCCGGAAAAGTAAGAGCCGACGTACGAAGAGTTTGACATCTCCGATGAATCTATTTATATGTGCATCCGTCTGTTTACATGAAACTGCATTTATATATCTAGAAAGATATACACAAATACATATTTATAGATAGAATTGATAGATATAGAGCGAAAAAATGTGAACGAGAATTGGAAAATTTTGAGAGATCGGAAGCACAGGGGAGATCTTTTGCTGTGAAACAAAAATGTGATTCGCATTTGGGTATCGCGGATAATTGGAAGGTGAAATGACGCTATTGCCATTGGATTGGGCCGATATCTTAATCGGGTTGTGTTGTGGGTCGGCTGGTGCAATCCGTGCTGCTATATTTCGGTTGGGTGATCCATATGGTGGAACCCAATCAACTTCGTGGTTTTATAAAGGAACAAAACATAAATCAGGTTTTTAGTAAATACTATTTCAGAATTAATGATATATGTTTAAAATTTCAAAAATCATATTTTTATTAAAATTTATTTATGATTTAATTAATCAATTATATATTTAATTAATAAATA
>CAIGRK010249602.1:0-11097 GCA_903798315.1 Fraxinus greggii | reverse complement strand
TAAATTTTTCTAAGTTTAAACGTGCAAGAAAAAAAAAAAATTTTGGCGAGTGGTGAACCGAGTCGAAACGGGTCGCATACCACGAGTAGGGCTCGAGCTCGTGCGAGCATGGACCGAAGACGGAATAAAGTTGAATGACTCTTGAGAGTAAGCCATCACATGTAGCAAAGATAAACGGGCACGCAAACGTATGACTCAACTAAGTGCAGTGACAGGCAGGCGCACGTCCCACCCCCACGCTCTAGCTCGCCCACTTCTCCTTCCCTTGTGTATCCTCTCTATATTCTTTGTTCTCTGTCGATTTTTAATTTACAAATTCATGTAATAAATGTCTTCGTCGAGGGTTAATTTCTGTTACGAAAATTTATACTAATTCATCAAGAGCCCATTTTTCACACACTAAATTTGAACAGAAGTAAAACATAAAGGTAGAGAAATAATGTCGGAACTGGATACTAAGAAGGTCGCCGATCGGTACCTGAAACGCGAAGTCCTTGGTGAAGGTACCTACGGTGTTGTTTACAAAGCTATCGATACCAAGGTATGGTTATTATATGTATCTGTGTGTGATTTTTTGAGTTTATGATTGTATTTTTAGGGTTTTGATTTTTTTGGGATTCAATTTTAGTCTCCTGACAGTTGAAAAAAAATTTCATATGCTTTAATTTTTTCTGGGTACGAAATTGTGGGATTTTTTTCTTTCTGGGGTTTGTGCTTCATATAGTAATAATTTTTTTTTTTTAATATGTTGAGATATTATGATTGAATAAAGTTGGAATAAGAGCTGTAATTCTTCTGAAGTTGAGGAAAAAAAAATAAGAACGAATAATCTGGCAAGAAAATCCTTTTCAAATGGCATTTTTTCAGCTGCAAAGAAAGAGTGATGTAAGCAAATTTAAGGTTATTGGTTTTGATGGATAATTAGTTGAAGCGTGATTCGTGCAGACAGAGCAGACAGTTGCCATTAAGAAAATTCGACTTGGGAAGCAGAAGGAAGGGGTTAATTTCACTGCATTAAGAGAAATTAAATTGCTCAAAGAGCTTAAGGATCCAAAT
This sequence comes from Fraxinus greggii, assembly GCA_903798315.1. NCBI lineage: Eukaryota > Viridiplantae > Streptophyta > Magnoliopsida > Lamiales > Oleaceae > Fraxinus > Fraxinus greggii. Next base: position 10,041 of record CAIGRK010249602.1, on the reverse strand, counting down.
ATAATTGAGTTGATTGATGCATTCCCTCACAAGGGAAACTTGCACCTTGTGTTTGAGTTCATGGAGACAGATCTAGAAGCAGTTATTCGTGATAGGAATATTGTGCTCTCACCAGCTGACATAAAGTCCTACCTTCAGATGACGCTAAAAGGACTTGCATTTTGCCATAAGAAATGGGTTTTGCATCGGTACATTTATTTAAAGGCATTTCTTATCAAGTTTCTAACTTGCTTGAATTTTTGTTGAGTATTTTCGACTTGTGAATAGGGATATGAAACCCAACAACTTGTTGATTGGAGCAGATGGACAGCTTAAACTTGCTGATTTTGGTTTAGCTCGTATATTTGGGAGCCCAGGTCGAAGGTTCACTCACCAGGTATGCTGTCTCGTGTTCTCCTAATTATGATGGATGGATGCAGTTCAGCGCATCCTTAAAAGAAATCCTGTCTTATCAAGTTTTCTCGGCTCCAAGTTAGTATTATTTTGCTCTGTCCCATAACTAGGCTTCCTATTACACAGCATAGAGTCATTGTTGATTATCATGTTGATAAAAATGAACTGATGACCTTGAGTTAATTAAATTTCTTTTGAATGATTATTTTAATTGCCTCTTCAATTGATGAAGTCAGTGATGCTACTTGCACGTACTAAGTAAACTGGTGATCAATATATGCAGCCAATTTTGTTGGGTATTTGGATTTTTTGAATCAAAGTAATTATGTTGGGATTCGTGCAATGCTTTTTTTGTCTGTGATTGACATATTATCACATCTCTTGGAGATTGAAGTTATAAATTTTAAATCTCTTTATTTGTGGAATTCAGTAATTTCCTGAAGGTGGTTTGTATGTGTGACTCATGGTTCAGTGGGACGTTCTGTCACCAATATAAATGTATTTGTATGTGTGCAACTCTAAAAGGAACACTCCATCTTCTTTAGGAAAGAAAAAATTAATAGTCTCCTCTGCATATTTAGGTCTTTGCTAGATGGTATAGAGCGCCCGAGCTGTTGTTTGGTGCCAAGCAGTATGGCCCAGGAGTAGATGTTTGGGCAGCAGCTTGTATATTTGCTGAGCTGCTTCTACGGAGACCTTTTCTGCAGGTGAATTTCCTTTTTCATGTTTATAAATGCTCATTTTTTTTTATTTTTTATTTTTGATTACCTTGAAATAGTTGCTGCTGTTTTGCGTTTATGCATTTCTTGATACGATGGTTTAATCATTTGCTTCAATTAGTTCCAAGATGGCTGCTGTGAAATCTGTGATTATAAGACCATCTCCAATGGTCTACACCAAATTTGGTGTAACTTGGTGTGTGTAACCTCTCCAATGATTACACCAAATTTGGTGTTGACCATTGGAGATGGTTTTACACTAAATTTTATATCAAATTTTATCTTGAATTATTTTATACCAAATTTTATTCTAGAAATTATATTATTAATAAAATCATTAAATCAGAAATTATTTTAATGAACTAAAATATTGTATTTATTAATAAATTGAAAAACATTAAACATATTAAATAATTATTACTTATTCATTGATTCTAATTTAACAATACATGTTAAATAAAAATAACCATCATATTAAGCAATGGAATGCCAAATCCTCGTGCATATGAAGTTTGAAGCACAAATTAGTAATGTGGGACTCATTTGTTGCTGGCAACTACAATTGCATTGGCATGAGTAGTTTAGTCCGAATGGTGAAGTAGCCATAGTCCATAACGTTAAAGCATATTGATTTTTCTGGTCATGTGAAATTACCATTTCAAGACTTTTGAATCTGTTACACGTTTCTTAGTTTTTGTTAAACTCTTTAGGGAAATAGTGATATTGATCAATTGGGAAAGATCTTTGCGGCTTTTGGGACCCCAAAGTCATCTCAGTGGCCAGATATGATTTACCTTCCTGATTATGTGGAATACCAATATGTTCCTGGTCAATCACTACGTACATTATTTCCCATGGCAAGTGATGATGCTTTGGATCTCTTAACAAAGATGTTCATGTACGATCCAAAAGCTAGAATTTCAGCACAACAGGCGTTGGAGCACCGGTATGTTTGATTTGGCATTGATGACGATTACTTTACAATGGAGGGATTTTAACCTTTGCTTTCTCTTTAGGTACTTCTCTTCTGTACCCCCACCTACAGAATCTGCTTCGCTACCTAGACCTCCCCAAAAAAGGGAGTCAGCTAGTTTTAAGGTTTCGGATTTTAATTCACAGGGTGGTCCAACTGTATTGTCTCCTCCAAGAAAGTCGAGGAGAGTGATGCCACAACGTGAGGGATTTGAAGTGAATCCTCACCAGCTTGACAAGATTGATGAACGTGGTAATGAGAATAGACAGGCAGCTGGAGAGAGGAGTGAACATGTGCCAATGTCGCTGGATTTCTCAGTTTTTGGGCTGAAGCCACCTACTAGACCAACAATTAACAGGTAAACACTATCTTATTGACACGTGCGCTTGATGACAATTGAATGACCATGAGAGTCAAGATCTTGATTTTGAGTTATGCGCCCCAAGTTCTTGTGGTGATTAGTGGCTCTTAGTTTGATTGTGGAAGAAACGCGCAGCTCTTCTCCTATGCTGATAATATTGATAAATATAGTTGCGATTGAATTATTTGGATTTTGGTGTACTTTTTCATTAGGCTCTGGTTTGGAAACTAATATTGTTGAGACTTTCAAAACTGTCCACCCACCTGTGTAGTCAGCTTAGGAGAATACCCGAAGACTCATCTGTATGGTGATGCTTCTGGCCAGATATTGAAACAAAGAAATCAGTTTTTTTATTGATTGAGGTGAATCTAATTCTAATGTGTATGGTTTTTTTCAAAATCCTATGGTCCCGTTTTTTCTCCCTTGGCATAGAAAGCCAAGAAGTTTAAGAGTAGCCAATTAATGAAAAGATTATATTACTCTGCTTTTTGTGAGGATGATGTACAGGTATATATGTGAGATACTTGAAATCTTGAACGTGACAAGGCTAATCGAATAGTTGGACAAAGAGCCTATTCTTCTTCACTTAAACAACCTATTTGCTCTTCGAGCACCTGGTGCTCTCACTTCCTTTTTCTTCTCGGATAATTTTCCGCTCCTTCTATCAAAGAGGAGCAAGGGCTAACCGGGTACTCCTTCCTCGCCGCTACTCCTTTGCTTAAGAAGAGACACGAGCGTAGGGAAAGGGAAGAAGTCGGTACTTTTCCTGTAAACAACTCAAAGCTTTGAAAGCCTGAACGGAGGCTGAACTGTGATCCTAAATTATCTAGTATGTGGTCTTCTTGGTTGTATATGTTGAGCGTAGGCTTTTGAGAGGAATTGCTTTAGTGATAGATAAATATGGTGATATAAGTCTCTTATTTTTTAATTTTTTTGTGGTGGGGGTGCGGGTGAACGGATGACTTTTGCAGGAGAAGGCTTAGGGCCAGATTGTTTTGTAGGAAATACTGTTAATTTAAATGATATTATTTATACCCTCGGAGATCATATGCATAAATATAATTTATTGTCATTTGATTTTCCTAATATCCTGAACCCTTTTTCCTCTACTGCAGTGCTGATAGGTCACATCTGAAGAGGAAATTAGATCTTGAATTTCTACAACCTGAAGAGGAATAACCTGTACACAAGCATACCGAGGCTTTTTAATTCTTGTGCAAGGATAGATACATTGGCATAAGAGGTTTGTTACGGCAATCTCAATTTCTGAAGTTCATTCTTATTAAATACAGTTTGTGATCAATTTTTTTTTTCTTAATTTCATCGTTAAAATTCTTCTACTTATATTGATTTATTTACCAGGGAAATACCTTGGCGAGACTCTAGACTGAAGTAATTAGCGCACAGAATACACAGTCCCTTTTAACTGGTCATGTGTACAATAAACCACTGGAGTAAATAGTTAAGCTTGATGATTGATTTGTGTCTGGAATATTGATTTTCGAACCAGTTCTTCATGCTTGTATTTGAGTCGGCAGAGAAATTCAAAACTATTTGCGGCAACATTGATTGGTATTGTATTAATTTAAGCTCATGGAATTTTGTTTGTTTGGTCCATACTTTTCAGTAAATTGTAACTAGATATTTATTAGTTCATCATGTTTTCTTACACGGAGTGCCAGTTACCATGAAAAGGTTATCTGAAATTTGAAAATAAGTTGGGAATTCTGACCATATTATGTTGCCACTTTGCTTTCTAGATATGAATGATTGATTGGTTATATGTATTTGTTTTTCGAGCTGTAACAATAATGGTGGAAATAAATTAAATTTTGACTGTCTTCTTCTTCAACAGTTGCAAAAGAGAGATGGGACCGCATTAAAAGTGACCTTATAATAATTAGGGTTATACTACACTTGCCGAATTTTAATATCAAATTTTTTACACCCACTCACATTAGGAGGTGGGGATCACAAGCTGGAAATTTTAAATACACATGGGGCCGTGTGCACTGTGAAAGGGGGGACACTATTCGGTACATTGTGGGAGGGGGGACACTATTTGGTACATCCATTCGGTACAAGAGGACTCAATCTAATTATTATTATCATCTTTCATTTCCCTTTGCATACTCATTTTTCAAACGTGGTGATGAATTCCAATCACTTATTGTAGAGTTACTATTGCATTGTAAAATCTAATCTTTATTGTGTCGGTGGGTCGACACTAAGTTCTAACTCCTTCAAATAAAAAATCAAAAGGCGTGGGCCCTCCTCTACCTTGTGAGGGGCAGGTAACTGGGTGTGTAAACGCCGAGGTACCCGAAGCAAAACTCATTAAGTATTTCAAATGATCATTTGTTACTGCTTTAAGGTGTAATAATATAGGTCGAGATGATAAGATTTGAACTCTTTGATTTTTTGTATTCAAAATAAGAGCGTTACCAAGCTCAAGCCATGTCACATCCCTTCGTTATATTCATCTATAGTCCATTAACGCTGCATTTTGGCATGATCTTAGGCTGTGGAGGAATTCTCAACTTTTGGGGAATCAAATATATTTCTTGATTCAAGTGAATAAGGTATAGATGCCATAAAACATCTTCTCAAAACAAGCTAATCTTAGACCTAGATTCATAACAAACTCGAGTTCAGAATTTCAATTTTCCCCTAAAAGTCCGGATTCTGTAAGATCCATATCAGTATAAAAAATCAATTAGATTAGACAACCACTGACTTAGATATTTGTCCTCAAAGCCATGACTCGGCAATGATTAATCCCATTGCTAAAACGTGTGAACAATTTTGCGGTTATAAATGTTTCCCAAACTCAAACGCAGAGGATCAAAGGAAAACGAACAATGGAGTTTCTAACATTTTCTCTTTTAGTATTATCTTTTCTAGTTTGGTATGTCCTAGGATCAAAGCTATGGGGCAGAAAATCCGGCAAGTTGCCACCAGGGCCTCACCCTTTCCCAATAATCGGTAACATTCTTCAACTCGGCAAAACCCCCCATCAATCACTAACCAAACTCTCCAAAACTTATGGTCCTCTTATGTATCTAAAGTTAGGGAGCAGAAATACGATTGTCGTCTCATCACCGGATATTGCCAAACAAGTTCTACAAAAACATGACCATATCTTTTCTTCTCGAACAATCCCAGTAGCTACAGCAGCATATGACCATTCCAAGAAGTCTGTGGGCTGGTTGCCTGTGTGTAGCCAGTGGCGAAATCTTCGTAAAATTTGTAAAGAACAAATGTTTTCGTCACATAGACTTGATGCAAACCAGGGTATTCGCCAAGAAAAATTGCAGAAATTGCATGACTACGTGAATGATTGTTGCAGTAATGAGCAAGTTGTTGATATTGGTGATGCTGCGTTTATCACATCGCTTAATCTCATGTCAGCCACTCTTTTCTCGACTGATTTTGCTCAATTTAATTCCAAATCTTCCCAAGAAACAAAAGAAGTTGTGCGGGGTTTGATGACAGTTGGAGCAGTTCCTAATCTTGCAGATTTCTTCCCAGTGCTGAAGTTCATCGATCCACAAGGCCTTTTGCGTGAAACCAAGAGTTACATTAGCAAAGTATTTGTAATATTTGATGATTTGATCAATCAACGGTTGATGTCAAGAGGTGAATCACTGGATCTTCCGGTGAAAAATGATTTACTAGAAGCGATTCTTAACCACAACCAGACAAACCAATCCGAATTAACCTTTGATGTTCTAAAGCATCTACTTCTGGTGAGTGAAATAAAACTATTCATATACTTCCTTACTGTATAATGATCACTAATTTCTGGTGCGTACACTAGGATTTATTCGTTGCAGGGACAGACACTACTTCTAGCACGGTGGAATGGGCAATGACTGAACTACTACGAAATCCTGAGAAAATGTCGATAGCTAAAATCGAGCTTATGACTGTCATTGGAGTAAATAAACAAGTTGAAGAATCAGACATCTTAAGACTTCCATATCTGCAATCAGTGATCAAAGAAACCTTTAGGTATCATCCTCCTGCCCCATTATTAGTACCTCACAAGGCAGAAATTGATACAGAAATCAATGGCTACACAATCCCTAAAGACGCACAAATACTTGTTAATGTATGGGCAACCGGCAGAGATTCAAGCCTTTGGACGAATCCAGACTCATTTGAGCCCGAACGATTTTTAGACAGTGAAATAGACTTCAGAGGCCAAGATTTTGAGCTCATTCCCTTTGGTTCAGGGAGGAGGATATGTCCAGGATTGCCTTTGGCTTACAGAATGGTGCATCTCATGGTGGCAAATTTGATTCATAACTTTGATTGGAAACTCGAAAAAGGAATGAAACCCGAACAAGTTGACATAAGTGAGAAGTTTGGAATTTCGCTACAGAAGGCAGTGCCTCTCAAGGCTTTCCCAGTCAAACTGTGAAGCCTCAAATTCTGACTCACCTTGCACACACACTATTCCTCATCGTAGTTTAGTACTTCCAAACTATTGATCAAACTGATCTTTTGAACACCCGCAAGTGTATGGGATTGTGGTCAAGTAATAAAGTGATGAATAAAATGTCGAATTCACGAGGACTATGTGTTTGATCGAGTTAAAATAATTGCAACTTTAATCGAATATCAAACAAATTTTGTAATTTTTCTATACTATGTGGAAAGCAAAATAAATAAAAGGATTAGAAAATTGGGTTGCCTTCTAATAAATGCTGATTTTATAGTCTTTATCTAGACTTGATCGCTTGATCATTTCGGTTTGTGCTGCTGGAGAGAGGAGTGAACATTTGCCAATGTCATTGGATTTCTCAGTTTTTGGGATGAAGCCACCTACTAGACCAACAATTAACGGGTAAACACTATCTTATTGACACGTGCGCTTGATGACAATTGAATGACCATGAAAGTCAAGATCTTGATTTTGCGTTATGTGCCCCAAGTTCTTTGTGGTGATTAGTGGCTCTAAGTTTGACTGTGGAAGAAACGCGCAGCTCTTCTGCTATGCTGATAATATTGATAAATATAGTTGCAATTGAATTATTTGGAATTTGGAGTACTTTTTCATTAGGATCTGGTTTGGAAACTAATATTGTTGAGACTTTTAAAACCATCTGCCCACCTGTGTAGTCAGCTTAGGAGAATAACTGAAGACTCATCTGTATGATGATGCTTCTGGCCAGATATTGAAACAAAGAAATCAATATCTTCTCGACTGAGGTGAATCTAATTCTAATGTGTATGGTTTTACACGTTTATGACGCACTACCTGACTATAATTCTTGGATTCAAAGAGAGATTGTTTAATTTTTTCAAAACCCATGCTTTTCAAAATCCTATGGTCCCCTTTTTTCTTTCTCTTGGCATAGAAAGCCAAGAAGTTTAGGAGAGCCAATTAACGAAAATCAGATTTGAAGCACTTTCATTTCTAGGTAAATGTCACAAGTTTCAATGCTTAAAGATCTGGATCCAAAATTTTAAGCTTCAAATACATGTCCTTGTTGCACAATCTCATCTCTCTTTCTTTCTTTCTTCTTCTTCTTCTTTTAGTTCCTTCTATTCTTCCAGTTTGGCCAGTACAAGTTTCACCATATTCTGCACCTCCTATCCTTGTTGTGTATTGGAACACTTGAAGATTATTGAAAATGTCATATCCAGTTCTGGTTAATGTAACAAAATGTGGTCTCAATAAAATGAATATTTTCAACAGCTTAGGGTCAATTGTTATGGGAGAAAATATTATATTACTCTTTGCTTTTTGAGGATAATGTACTGGTATATATGTGAGGTACTTGGAATCTTGATCGCGACAAGGCTAATCGAATAGTTGGACAAAGAGCCTATTCTTCTTCACTTAAACAACCTATCTGCTCTTCGAGCGCCTGGTGCTCTTACTTCCTTTTTCTTCTCGGAGAATTTTCTGTTAGGAATTCGAGGAGGTGATATGGCACGAAATGAAGTATAGATCGCACAAACTAATAAACAAGAACAAGATTTAAAAGAAAGTAAACAAAAAATTGGCTGAGGAACCGAATATTTTATTAATGACAACCAATGGAGAGAAAATACAACTTTCAGCAACTTCTGCAATCTATTAAAATGAATTAAGAGTCTGCTATTTATAGGGCTAGAAATATCACAAAGATGGAAACAAGATAAAAAAAAATCACGTGGAATAAACGAAATAATATTTTTTTCAATAAAACACGTGAAATAAAAGGAAATATTTTCTCAAAATATTCCATCTAATTTGGGCCACAAAATCCAACAATCTCCATTTTGACACAAATTCCGATGCAACGAACGAAGCTTAAAAATTTCTCCACCTGAAAAAATAAGTCCGACTGCAACCAACAAACTGAACTCTTGATCCCAAACCAAACTTCTCTAACACACGAAAAATATTCTTCCTCTTCCACCACATCCAACACGGATAAATGAACCCAACCACTGGGTTCCCAAAATTTATAAAGAATTCAAAATTGCCAAACAGGGTCGAAGCACACCCTGTAGCAGAATCAACACTAAATGCTTTAACTGAAGGCCTCTAGCTAGACTGTCACCTTCAACAACTCAAAAAACATGCACATCCAGATCGGCATCCCCATACCTATCTCCAATTGGTCTCTCCCTAGCCGCTGGATACAATGGAACCGCAGACTGCGGTGGCAAAGCTGAATTACCCACATCTCCCAAACTCGATAGAATAGTATTCTCCAAAATAGACTCAGAGCCAATTCCCAACGCTACTGTATCAAACTGTATATCCACCACGGTACCAAACTTGTGTTGATGTCTTTTCACTGATTTTGCCCAACCTTGCAAGATATATAACTGGGACTTTCTCCGTCCCCTCCAATACAACGCGGATACCCTTCTGGACTTTCAAGACTCCACCTGCTCAAGACAACGTGTACCCTCTCGAATCCAGGGTACTCAGTGAGATGATGTTCTTTTTCAAGTCTGGAACATGTCGAACCTGGCCAAGTGTTCTGATGTTTCATCCACCAACTTCAATCTGACTCTTCCAGTACTAGCTACCCAACAAGATTCATTGTTTTATATAACAATGAAACATTGTGTCACCGTTTCATATGATTCAAACAAATCCCTATTGAGACTCATATGAAATACACAAGTTGAATCCAAAATCCACTCCTCATTAGGCTTGGATTCTACGACAAAAGTCATCAAAACATTTACTCCACCAAAATATTCCTCAACTACGTTGGTCTCGTCCGAAATTTTTGATTGTCTCCCACGATTTGCAGCTAAATTATTCTTATCCTGCAACTTTTCGCAATCCCTCTTGATGTGTCCTTTTTTCTTGTAATAAAAGCAGAACTTATTGCTGAAATCCACTCTCGACTTGCCCCTTTGTTGATCACCATGAACTATAAGAGCTTCCTTATCTCTGGAACCAACTTCAACCAGATGTTTCATCTTTTCCTTTGAGAACAAGGCATCATACACTTCTTCATTGCTGAGTGCGTCACGATTGTACATAATCGCGTCCCTAAAACACAAAAACGAACCATGCATTGAGCACAACAAGGTTAAGGCCAAGTCATCTTCATCATATTTTACCTCTAACATCT
>CAIGRK010249595.1:342-17642 GCA_903798315.1 Fraxinus greggii | reverse complement strand
ATATTTTTGTAATTGTATAACATTTTAAGGGTAATTTTGTCTTTTACACATATTTAAGCTATTCTGGTGAATATTAAATTCTTGTTGGTTAAAATAATAGTTGGCACATTTGACTTGCCTATTTTAAAAAGTACCCTGCTTTTTCACCCAGGTAGACATGTCCTTTCTCAGATATTTTCCACCATATGCCACAATTGAAGTGCTTGGTGGTTAATGCATGGAAATAAAATGGGTAATTAGCATATAACGTCCCCATCTTTCATTGTTATTGTGGAAAACGTCTATATCTTTCATTTTTTGGCATTTTCACCTTTTATTGCGCAAAAGATCATTTTCATCTATTTTCTCAATTAAAAATTATGAAATGATGAAAATACCATTTTCTTTCAATAAAACAAAAGGAAAAAGAAAAAATTAATTGCAATCACAGTCCCAACTTTTTTGAAAAGTACAAATGAGTCCCAAATAAATTATTAAAAGGGCAATTAGCACATAATGTCCCTACCTTTCACTATTATTGCATAAAAAACGTCCTTATTATTTTTTTTTTTTGGCATTTTCTTGCTTAATTATACATTTGATAGCGCAAACCATCATTTCCATTCATTTTCATTCAATTTCTCAGTAAAAAATAGTGAAATGACGAATATACCTTCCTATTTAAATAAAAAATAAATAATTAATTGCAACAACAGTACCAATTTTTTTTTTAAAAATACAAACAATTCCCCAATAAATTATTAAAAAATTATTTTTTTATAAAAAATGCAAATGAGTCCCAATTAAATTTATTTAAAAATTTTAAACAAAAATTAAAAAGCGCAAACGAGTCCCAAATAAATTATTAAAGTATTAGAAATTAAAAAAAAATTCATTTAAATATGAGGGTATATTCATTATTTCACTGTTCTTTATTGAGAAATTGGATGGAAAAGGATGGAAATGATGGTTTGCACAATCAAATATGTAATTAAGGGTGAAAATGTCAAAAAAAGAAAGTTATGGATGTTTTTCGCAATAAAGGTGAAAGATATGGAGATTATTTACTAATTACCCTTTTAATAAATTATTTGTGGCTCATTTGTGCTTTTCAAAAAAATTGGAACTGTGATTACAATTAGTTTTTTTTTCCTTTTGTTTTATTTAAAGGAAGGGGTATTTTCGTTATTTCACAATTTTTTATTGAGGAAATGGATGAAAAAGACCTTTTGCGCAATGAAATGTGGAAACAAAGGTGAAAATGCCAAAAAATGAAAGGTAATGACGTTTTCCACAATAACAATACAAGGTGGGGACGTTATGTGCTAATTACCCAAATAAAATTACCTCAAATATGTAATGTACAGTTGAGTTTCTTCATTTCCAAAACCGGGTTGAAGCAGCGCAGCAACAACTAAGAGCAATTGGAAAACGGTATTAACCTGTCAGGAACGATATTGATGGTGCAAACCACCAATTTGAACTTTTGTCATGTCATATTCACCACATTTTTTTTCTCTAAGTTCATTCTTGCTGTAGAAAATCAAAGGGTAAATGGAATAACTTGCTTATAAAGAGAGGCTCAACTTTTCTGTGCACCGGCACCATCAAGGTTGAAGAAAAGCAAGATAAGATTTGATTATAGCAGTCTGATTGAAGAAGTTAAAGCTGGTCTATGTCACCTCCCAATCTAAACTGCGCGCTCTTTTATAAAACGCACCACTAACAAGAGAACATCACAGATATGATTCCAATTAAGATGGTGTAAAAACTCGTTATTTTACTCTATTTTATATCTTAAAGTCTGACCTATGTCTATAAGATGACAAAAAACTCCATTGTAAACAATTGCTTACAAGATCCACACACTGGGATTGTATACGCAAACATCTCGAACCACACATCGTCTAGAGCCTACAATCACCAAGAAGCAAAAAACTGACTCCTAACTTCAGAAGTAAATAATAGTCGATGGCTAACAGAAAAATATGAACTAGATTATTAGGTTCCCTCCCAAAATTTAATCTGTGATCATTTCTTTGCGGCATGTTAGAGACAAAAAAAACAAAAAAAAAAAAAGTACTCCGTTGTGATATGCCAATGTCGAAAAAATTATAGTAGCGTTACTCTAGAAACTAAGAAATAAGGAAGAGGGAAGAAATAAGTAAATCTACTAACGATGTAGAAGGCCCATATCCACCATTGCCAGAGCAAGAATCCCAATAAAGACCTATACAAACAAGATGCACTAAACTAGTGAATCAATAAAGTCAACAAGGCAAGATTCTACTCATAAATATGAAAACAGGAATGACAAGGTCAACACCTATCTCGTTGGCAACGTCTCCATGCCCACGTTACGACTTGAAAACTTACTTTGTCAGCCAGAGGATCAAGGTAGGACCCAACTACAGAATTGATTCCCATCCTCCTCACCAAGTAGCCATCTAGCTAAAAAGTGATATATTAGGGAAGAATGTAGTAATTTCCTTGCATTCAGCACCCAAAGGGGAAAAAGGAAATCTTCATACTCAGTATGTTGCCCCTGAGATGGCAAGCCCAACAAATGCAGGTAGGCACATTTCTTGTGTAATCATCCTACAACAAAGTCTCGTAAACAACAGTTTCTACAACTCCACCAAGGATCGAATGAAGACAACCGATAAATCATAAAAAAGTTCTGTTAATATGATGAAGACAACCGATAAATACGATGATGCAGAGGCATTGTCCACAATGGCCAGAAGTATTTCGATGGATACAGGTTTGATACATAACATCATTTTCCATGATATTTTCTTCTTGAGATTTCCCGTTGCATATGTGAATCTATGGATTATTGGGCGCTGAATTGTACATTAGATCTCAAAATGCTGCTGATATTCGATTAATCTGTATGAACAGATATTGTTACCATTAGTACAGATATTTTCTCAGACGCTTGTTTGTGCCTGTGATTGGTACATAAATAGTTTTGGGGCTACCTTTTGATCATATGTGTGCAGCTGGTAGTAAACAAAGTTAATAGCAGAAGAAATACTTAGACATGGAAGTGTAAGAGTTGCTGGTGAGGTATTCACATTTCGAGAACTGGCTAGCTCAACAGAAAACTTTAATCCCGAGTTGCTAATAGGCGAAGGTGGATTTGGAAGAGTCTACAAGGGATATCTTAAGAACACATATCGAGCATATATCGTAGATATCTCTGTATCTATATCAAAATCTTGTTTTATTTGTATGTACATTTCCTGTCTTATTATACTAGGTTGTTTTTCTGTCTAGACTGTGGCTGTTAAGCAAATTGACCAGAATGGTATACAAGGAAGTAGAGAATTCCTTGCTCCAGTTTTAACATTAAGCCTCGTTCACCATCTGAGCCTGGTTAGTCTAATAGGATAATGCGCCGATGGGCACCATAGGATATTAGTATATGAATGCATGTGCAATGGATCTTTAGAAGGTCACCTTCTTGGTAAGCTTTTGGATTTTTGAGTAACTTCTGAACAGATAAGTGGTTTTACGAGCAAAGTCGCTATTTTTCTTTTGTCAGATTTACCGTCGAATAGGAAGCCTTTGGATTGGCACACGAGGATGAAGATAGCCAATGGGGCAGCTCGAGGACTTGAATACTTACACGATAGAGCCAACCCTCCGATTATCTACTGGACTTCAAAGCATCTAACATATTACTGGATGCAGGATTCAATCCTGAGCTTTTTGATTTTGGACTTGCTAAGTTGGGTCCCACAAGCAAACAAGATCATGTTTCAACTAGGGTGCTGGGGACGTATGGCTATTGTGCACCGGAGTATGCCCACACAGGCAAGCTGACTAAAAAAATCGGACGTCTACAATTTTGGAGCTGTGTTTCTGGAGATCTTTCAGGAAGAAGAGTAATAGATAACACGAAACCAGCTGAAGAGCAGAACCTAGTTGCTTGGGTTAGTTGACAACTTTTTCTCATGTACTTCTACATTATCATAATCAAAACACTAAACCTGGAAATGTTAATCTGCAGGCAAAGTCACTTTTCAAGGACAAAACAAAGTTCACGTCGATGGTAGATCCACTACTGGGAGGGAGGCACCCAATGAAGGGTCTGTATCAAGTTGTTGCTGTCGCAGCTGTGTCTTCAAGATGAAGTTAGCACCTGACTTAATTGCAGATTTCGTTACTGCTCTTGAATATTTTGCTGATGAGAGTGCTAACAATGAGAATACTGATGATGAGATTACTACTGCAATAGACGCATGAGCTGCAGATCTTCGTGAATAGTGAGTTTTATATTTCTTTGTTGAAACGAACAGAGAAGTACGTAGTTTTGGTATGGTTAAAATGCACTACACGATAAGACTATGTCCCGTGTTTTTATATAGCGTTTATTGGTGTTTTTACACGGAAGAGGCTTTCAGGGTAAAGAAAGGCAGTTAATTCTCTGAAATTTTGCATTATTGCAACTGTTGATAGAGAGATGTGATACATCTTTGGACATTAATTGCAGTAAAAATTTTAAAACTTTCACTTTTACTCAATGTCATTCATTTCTCGGACATGTTGCCTGTTTTGCATCATGTTCGCGATAACAACAGATAATTCTCATCATAGCCAAAACTCGAGTAAAATTCATTAACTTTATATCCTATATTTCATTCACTAAGGGCATGTTTGGCACCCTAAAATGGATGGGACTTGTAAAAAATATTACAATAAGATAAATATTCCGATGTCGAGGGAAGCGCACGAGGAAGAAATTCACACACAAATTGCAGAAAAAAATAATAAGGCATACACAGAAATAGTGCAAAATCTTCTCTTTTTCTTTTATTCTTCTCCAGGTTTTTCCTTTTTCATTTTTCAATATATTCCTTCTTTCCCTCTACCTCTAATATACAATTTCACGTATTGTTCTATACAAACTATGATATGCTTGGGAGATGGTGTAGATACCTCAGCCAGATGCAACAGCAACCTATAAATTAATATATATCTTGCACCTCCCACGGAAAAATCTAGTATAGCTGGCATATATTATGGTGTGCTTGGAAGATGGCATGAATATCTCAACCTCCGATGTGATGCGAGAGCATGTTGTAAAGCAACATCCACTCTTCCGCCACCCTGAAACAGTGAATCGTACAAGGCACACACGAACTGTGATAGTTCCTTCTCGTTATCGTCCCAAAAGGGCATGGAACGTTCTCCATTTTTCTCGGGTTCACTATCTTCCCAATCACTGCTTGGACTGGCAGGGTCTGTCTCTTCATCTTCTGCTTCCTCCTCCCCAATCTCAAATTTCCCATTCTCAAAAGTACTAAACTCACCTGAACCATATAATAACGTCAACTGCATCTCTTCCGGCTCGGAAGAAGGGCATACAACAGCTTTGGCACCAGAATCTAGAAATGCTTTTGTTAAAGCTCTGATAGGCCCATAAATTCCCGTGAAGATTATAATTCTGTCCTTCCAAGCTCCAATCTGGGAGGTTCAAACAGAATAAGATTACAAATAGAAACAACTTGAGTTTAACATTTGACTGTATTTTTCAGACTTCGAACTTGCTACAGATGGAAAAACACAAGAAAAATATTAAATCCCCTTTAAAATCTTGAAGAAAAGCAGCATACCAATATACGAGCACATTTTTTTTTGGGGGGGGCGGGGCGGCTTGCATGGAAAGAGTAACAGCACTCACGAAACCATGAAACACCTTTACGGAGACAGTAATCAAATGGTGCAACTGCACAATTAGATCGTTACCAAAATATTCTGTAAATGTTATCCACCTCTTTTCATCAATAGGAGAGAATTATTTCCATTTAACCGTTCAGTAACCTCCAACTTTCATGCAAGTTTAGGCCAGATGATAGAAATAGATACGTATTATTGCTAAGAACATACGAGATATGTTTTCCTTTCCCCTTTGCCTTAGATTCTTAATTTGAATTTGAATAGGTTGTTGAGTAACTTGAATGAATAAGCAATTACAAAACCTTTGGTTGGTTAACCAGGTCCTAATCATTTGTGGATTAGCAGCATGACACAAAGCCCAACACCTGACTCAGAATCCCCTGTTATACTGTTCAGAAGCCTTCTGTTTTTGCTGATAGATTAAAAATAAAAAAGATTATCTGATCCAAGAACATACCATATGGCGGACATCTTCCGGGGTCAAGTGCATCAAAGGAACTGTTCGGCGAAACATATAAGCACCAATTTCTCGATCATCTTCCATGACCTTAAGGATAATGACAATAAATCAATACATAGCCCACAATAATTGACCACAGAGAAGTGTACCAACTTTATGTTTGGAAGCACACCTGTGTCTGACGTCCTATATATCTGTGGACAACACCACCAATTTGGAAGTACGGTCTGCATGAAACAAGAGCAGCTACCGTTGAGATGTTGTTTATGGCCGACGCATACTTCCTGCGCCAACCTTTCATCATCATCAACAAGCTGTATTTAACACACTGCAGAAACCTATCAGCTAGTTCTCCAGGTTCAGCAACTACAAATACATCATTCTGCCAACTACATTATAAAAAGGAAGACTTGAGAATATGAGCAACAATCGTGAAATCTTAAAGCCAACATGGAGAGGAAAACAAGGAAAAGTGAGACCTTAATATGGAGCCACGTGTATCATTCTGCAATGCCAAATGAATTACTCCAAGCTGTGGAGAATTCTGTATTTTCTCATGCAACGATAGGACAGGAAGGGAAAGCTGCCTGCGTTTGGGAGGTGACAAAGGGGGTGAAGCTGTTGTCTTCGCAACATGGAATCCATCCAAGCTTAAAGGTGGGACTAAATCAATTCTATCAACCCTCTGAGGGCCAAGATCAGGACTGTAAAGGAGAGGACTCGATGGGAAGCTTCCAGTAAACAGAGGTGATGTGAAGGTGGGAAATGCAGATCTTGGAGCTTCCTTCAAGGAACCAGATGCCCCACTAATAAGAGATAATTTTATCCCATTACTAGCACAAAATGTTTCAAGTGCACGAGCATGATGGAAAACTCTTCCAGAGTCTGGACTGTTGGAAGCCTCCACAAGAAGCACACAACGTCTCCAGCCTAAAGAGAGGTTATTCTCATTTGACACTGCCATGTAGAGTAAATCAGTAAATCTAAGCCCAACAATAAAGGAATACAGAAGCCACAGGAAACAAATACAGATGTTTCTGAAGCCATACAGCCTTTAATGTCCTTTGCCTTGAGGAGATGCTGAGACTGCACCGTATCCAAAAATTTATCATCATGCGGACTCTCAAGCAATCTTTCACATAGAGTTTTGAAAGAAGTAGAATTGTTCTTAATGTACTCATCTGCAGCATCCTCTAGCTTTAGCCAAACTGTGGGATCAGTTTCATCCAGTTCCATTTCACAGCGTTCATCAACTGCAAGCAAACAAAAAGGATAAGGATGTACATATGTAACAGTTTCACTGTTGATACTTCCATTCAATGAATATCTGAGACAAGAAACTGCTTTTCTAGTTAGATTGTTAAACCCGAATTATTATCTCTGTGTTCAAGAAAAGAAATAACAGTACTTGCTATGGAGGATTAGATCAAAGGAACTCATTAATTCATGATGTAACCTGGATTGAATCGAAAATACTGTACACTAGGCAGCATAGGAAGTAATGCACTCAGAGCTTCCTCCACACGATCAACGGAGCATGCACTCTCAATCAAAACTTGTCCAATGTCCAAATAGCGCCAGCCACCCTTGCGAACCTAATATAAAAGGATAATAAATAGCTGGAAACCAACAAACTAGACAAAAGCAATTGTTGCAAATCATAAAATAATTACACTGCCACTATCAAGCCAGTGTGATGTACAAACCCCACCTTCATCCCCTACAATGGAGTCATGATGTTGAGAATCCAAAAATGACTTGGTCATCATGCTGAGAATCTAATACTTATTCAGTCACAGTCTTAAAATAAGTAACATAAGTATTGTGTTTTGACTTCAGGATGAAGAAAGAAGAAATGAAGATCAAAATCCAGTAATAAGCTCTCATATACAACTTGGAGCATGTCTGAGAAGTGTTTATAAACAATTTAAATTATATTATTAATAAAAATGAGTTGCGGGCAAGTGGGCACTACTTGTGGATCCCTCGAAGTATGGGAAAAAAAGTGGCTTGAGTGTTTATAAACAATTTATAAACATGAGTTAAACATAGGCTTATTAATAGATAAATGTTTGGAAATTCAACTAAATCCATAAATTCATATGACAGACAAAAAGTTTTTGGTTTATTCCTTAAATTCTACATTCTTATAACTATAAATATCAAAAACTAGAAGTTAGAATCACATAAAAGATATTTATCAACACCTATAGAAAACTGAAAAATTATTGGAACCTTGGTCGGAATGGACCCGCAGCCAATTGAAACTAAGCAATCAATTTTAGCATCAGGCCATAACAGTTGTGCTTCTCGTATTGCAAAAATAGTAGGATTATTTGCTACAATAGCCCCATCTTGCCAGCGGTATACACCTGTAGAGAATGAAATTCAGAAAAATGGCAAGTGAATATTGCCCGTAAACAAGCATAAAAAATGATCAACACAGATGAAGAGCTGTGAAATCAATTGCACAACGAGCACGGAAGAGGTACCATCAGAGTAATCATCTAGATAATATGGTGCTGCAGATGACGCTCTTATAGCTTGCCATATGTGATGCTTACAACTTCCAATGAAAGCATCACGTTTATATCCAACTGGGGCTACAGTAGTTGCTGCTCCTTGCACACCAGCTGCCATGTTTTCTGAACCAGCAGAAGAAACCTCTGGTGTTCCAGCTGGGTACTGAACTTCGAGAAGAAACTTCAGTTAATTCATAATAATAAAGCAACTGAAATGAAGTATGTCAAAATAATACACATGAATATCAAGTAAAAACAAAAAAAATTCAAGTCATACCTGGTAATTTCGGAAAATAAATGGCTGAGCTGGCATAACGCTGACCAGAGTTGAGACAATGAAAACTTTTGGAATCCTTTTAACTGCTGATTCTATGAGGAGATCTCCATCCTCATCAGCACACATTTCCCTCAGCAGTCTTTCAAATTGATCTGCACTATGCTGAAAGAAAATATGGGGGGTCACTCTAATATCATGAACAATGATCAATTTTTTATCCAGAATCACTACAGCACATGTTTTCAAGACGTCTGTAAAACAGAGAAGCGAAATAGGGACTTGGACTGAAGTGAAGGAAAACAAAAACAAAATTGTAAAAAATGCACAAAAGCTTACCCCCTTTGACATATCAAGCATGCTATATATGTATTCTAACTTTTCCAATGAACATGTATTCTAGCTTTTCATGATTAAAGACAATACCAGGACAAGTGAAGTTGAAGATAGGACTCTGAAAAATATAAATCAAAGAAGAGTGCATCATAACATACTTTAGATCCATGCACAACAACACGAAAATTCTGTGATGAGCTTTTATAGAGCTGATCCAACTTTTCTCTCCAACTTGCTGCTTCATTATCCTTTGGTACAGGTTCGGCAAAGACAAGTTTTCCTGGAAAAATGAAATGCACAAGGATAAAGAAAGAAACAAAGCAAGAAGAGGCCAATGTATTAAACAAATCATGATATAGGAGCTCTTCTTTCGAAAGAGGAAACTGACCTAGTTTTTTGTATATTTCTTCACATTTTTCCAAGGACATCAGTTTGATTCCAAGAGCAACAGCAAGCATTCCGCCTGTAGATGTTCCACAAATAATGTCAAAGAGCTCGTGTATCTGCTTTCCAGTACCAATCTCTATTTCTTTTAGAATCTTTACAGTTGCAAGGCCCTTCATGCCACCACCATCCATTGCAAGTATGCGCAATCCTTGATTTGGTACCTGCCTGCCTCTAATAGCACGCCTCAGAATCTCATTTTCTCCTAAAATCACAGAATATATCTCCTGTCAGATTATGGATATAAATCATATCCAAAAGAAAGAATGAAATACCCACAAAAACCCACCTAATATTGCCAGAACACGAGCTGCAGCTTTACTCACGCAGGACTCAGATGTTGCTGTCAGCCGCAGAAGAAGTTCCCGCAGACTTTCTGAAGTGACTAGCGTGCGGCGGTTTTCTAAGCAGAAAGCTAAGTTTCCAAGAGCAAATAAGGCCAATCTTTGTACCTGGAGAAAGAGAACCTTCAATTTCAACTAAAAATAATAAGGTAAACCTAAAGCACAAAAGAGAAACGCATTAAAAGAGCTTGCCTCTGAATTTTTCTGGGCACATAGTAATTTCAATGACTTCAATACATCCTTGGTCAACATTTTCTGGGCTACAACATCAGTTGTAAAAGCCAACTTGACCACAATTTGTAAGACCGAGGTCACCTCTTCAGCTCGGGTAGATTTCAACACCCTTTCAATAGGTTGCATGATGTCAGATTTAATCAATTGCATCGCCACGTGGATATCTGATGCAAGAGCTGAGAGAGCAATGCAAGCTTGCTCAACCTGGCAAAACGTCTAACTGATAAGCAAAGGCATATCTGAAAACAAAGAGCAATCAAACTAAAAATTTCCAACATACCACATGCTGATTTTCACTACTTATCATGCTAATGAGCTGCCGCACAGCATTCTCATCTTTTCCCACAACTACACGGTTTCCCTCATCTTGCATTATCTTCGCCAAGGCAGAAGCCAGCAAAGGGTGATGGCAAGAAGAAAAACGGAATATGAGAGAGAAGAAGGCGCTCAGTTTATGTCGAGATGCAACAAAGTAAGAACTGTTCTCCATCTACAATCAACCCCACATAAAAGTAAACTCTAACCTGACCAGACATAAATAATCAGCAGAATAACCACTGAAAGACTTGTATTACATACCTCTATCTGTACATTGACTGATCTTAAATTGTCATCTGCCACAATCCTAATGTTTGCAAGAGACAAGTGGCGAAGTTCATGCAATGGCAAAATTTCAGGAAGATATTCAAGGGGATTGCCAAAAAGCCTTAAAACACGCAACTCTGCCATAGCCCTGTCAATAAAACGACAAGTAATAAGCTTTTAAAAATACATTACACCCTATCAGAGATTTTTAAAAAAGAAAAAAAAAATAGAACAGTGCAGGCAAAACTTATGGATGGTAATTGAATGACCTGAAATCAAGAAGAGGCCGTACTAGCTTGTTGTGTTCCAGGGACAATTCAACAAGACCAACACACTGTTTTAATTCAACTGCTTATAGTTTCAACCATGACAAGCAACAAATTTATTAGCAAAAAAAAAAAAAAAGTCTTATCAATGTATTGTCGGTAACTCATCTGACTTGCTTGCTTTCAAGATTTATACACAGTTGAAGACGAAACTACATTGATATAATCTGCATAGAGAAATCATAACCCAAGAAAAATTCCAAATCTTACCAGGCACAGAAACAAGCATGTTATAATCTAAGGCAAGGACTTTCAAGTTTTTCAGATCACCAAGCTCAGGTGGCAAAACCAATAACCTGTTATTATCAAGGTATAGTTTCTCAAGAAGAGGAAGTTGAGTTATCTCCACTGGCAATGCCTGAGATAACAAATAAACAAGATTAAATATATTTAATCACGTGTGGAACTACTTATAGTATTACTCTTTAATAAGTTTCAGTGGAACTGGATCCCCGAAGATAGAAATTAAGCAACCAGCTGTTCATTAAGACCACCTAAGTCAATTTAACACCAAAGAGGCACAAAATAGATTCATTTCCGACTGGTACACATTGGTTAATTCAAAAATCAAGCCAGTGACTTGGTTGCATAGTAAAATCAATTGGCAAACCGTTATTTACACATGATAAATAATATGACAGTGAACGGCACACCTCATCACTACATTTAACCACAAGGCAGAGCAATGCTAAATGAATTCAGTGAAATAATTAATCTGGTAAACTATAGTAAATAATTATAAGAACAGCTTAAGCCTATGTTTGGCACGATTTTATAAACTATTTATAAACCCTAAAGCCAATACTTAGCCACCAGTCATTTATTTTTATTTATAATTTAAACTGTTTGCAAAAACCTCCCAAACATGCCTTAAAAGAATAAAGAAATAGAGCATATTTCGCGACCAAGAAATAAGTTGAAGTACTATATTTTCTACAGAGATTGGATGTGCAATTGATCATCAGACTCGGGACCAAAATTGTTGAACAAAATTACAAACTCGGGCCTCTCTCTTGAACTCAACATTCAACACTCATCCAAATGCATAGTATTTGTGAATAAACCAATTGATTGATGTGCATAATATAAACAAAATAAACACCAACAGCTCTGATTATCATAAGATATGATGAAAGCAATGGACTCACTGACAATCCAAGACCGCAGAGGCTGACCACATTGACGTTCCTCCAGTGTTCAGGGCAGCAAGACCCGATAACCATTCCATCTGTGGTGGTGTTGGCGAAATTGGACCTCATAAGCTTAACCAACACCCCCATCCCGCCATCATTCTGCTGGCCCGAACCACCTGCCCTCCACATTATCATCCCCTTCAACGGCTCCCTCCTCTTCACCACACTCATTTTCACCACCACCCCATCCCCTTGCAAATTCCCCAAATCACTCTCACCGCCATCATCCCCATTAGCCAAATGACCCCCATAATCAACCACCCCACTTTCCGAATTGCTTTCACCAGTTTTGCCCCTCTCCCTTAATTCAATTTGAACAGTATCTTGCGGTGAAGGCAATGCGACCATTACCCGGGACTGAAGCTTCAAAGCAACTTGATCCTCATCCTCGCCCGCGTTCCACTCAAGGTCAACTCTAAAACCTAGCTTATCCTTATCCCCGACATCCTGCAACGATGACGTAGGAGAGGAGGCGGAGAATGGGGAGGCGGAAGATGACGACCGGGATGATGACGGCGTGACGTCATCGAGAGTGTCGGCGTCGGAACCGTAGCTCAATATCAGGTGAAATACTTCAGATGGACGCTTCCACCCCAAACCCCAGGACATCGATACCAATACAAAATTTAAGATCAGGGCTTTAATTCTTAAATTTTCTTGAATTAATTTGATTAACAATGTAGCGATCTAATTATAGTGGAATCAATACTGCGGATTGAGTGAATCCGCATTGGTAAACTTATCAGTAGAAATTATTTCATCTTGTGCGCGAAAAACTGAAATGATTCACTGGATTTATCGATCGTATACATATACATATATATACAAGATCGTTATTTTATTAAAAAATTTGTGGTTGAAAATGAGTTTTGAAAAAATATATTTTGAAAGAATGTGCGTCAAACATTGGCTACATATGAAATACCTTATATGTTAAGAGTGTGTTTGATGGATATTATTGAGGAATGAATATATTTTAAATAGTGATATGATGAAAAATATATGGTTAAAAAGTAAGAAAAGTTATTGATATGATATAAAATATTATTTTATTGAAAAATATATGGTTGAAAATGAATTTTAAAAGAACGTGTATCTAATTATGACTAATTTTTAACCCTTTTTTTATTCTAAAAAAAATTTCAATTACTATTTATTAATATATTTATATATTTTTCTCTCGTAATAAACTTCCTCCCATGAAAACTAAGGGCATGTTTAGTTTGTCATTATGAAGTTGTTTTTAGTTTAATAAAGCAATTTAAAACTTAATTGATTTAGTATCCTCGAAATTGTATTTTCAACAATTGGTATCAAAGTGGTCTAAATCGTTCACGAGCTTGTTATACTTGTTGAATCTTTAATTGTAAATTCTGGTCGATCGATGTCTAGGGTTAATTATTTATATGATGATTAAACGAATAAAAATATTTTAAAGTGTAATCCAATTATTTGTGCATGATTCTTGATTGTATTCGTTATTTGAGTCTATAACAAGATGTGCATATTACGACACTTCATTTAATTTTCGTTTTAATTAGATCCTGTGAGCCAATGCCCCCAAAATACACCCCTAAAGGATTACAACATAAAGCTTCTTCTCAGTCTCTTTCTTCAACTTGGAACAAATGTTGGCATTCACAGCAAGAAAACTATCCTCATCCATTTCTTCAAGGATTATGCTATTTGTACATCCTTTTTTGCCTCCCTTATTGACAGATGAGATCTTATCAAAAAATTATGAATTATACTTCATGTACAGAACTATTCACTAACAGAATTCTTACATTTACTCACATGGTGTGTGGACCCCACATGAATTAAATATTATTAAAAAAGTGGGCCCCACATGTTTGTGTCTTGCCTGGAAAAATTCTGTGAAGTTTTTGCCCTGTAATTGTAGCAGGGTTCAAAAATTATTGGCTGCAAAAAATGTTTTTTATTTAAACAGTCCAATGACCTAATTACACGTAATATTTTGTCAAGAAAAGTGTAACACAGAACAATCATGCTACACAAATATGTTCAAAAATGGGGGAGGTACGTGCCGAGACATGATTGAACAGTTTGAAAAAAAAAAACACCATAACAGGTGCTGCCAAGTCAATCTATTTTTTTCATATGTTTGAGTCTGTTCAATCATAATTACTGAACTTGATTATTTAATTTTTTGAGCTGTCCATTATCTCGTCTGGACTGGTTGAGAGGTTCTCTGTTGTGTCTGAACTCGCCTAAATATCTGCAGAAAAGGAAATCGCAGTAAAGAAAATCACTTGATTTTTTTTGACGTCTCATCATCTTGGATTTGTTCCGCATCTTCCTCATTTCGAGTGGCATCATGGCTCTTATTTAAGCTACTTGTACATTCAATTTGTACATATTGGTTGATATTTCATGATGGATAAAAATCGAGGTTATTGATTGTTTTAAGTGTTGTTCAAATCAATGCCGAAATTGTGTGCCACATCATGAGATCTAAATAAAGTTGTCAACGAAAAACTGGCTATTTTACAAGATTTGTTTTCAATACTGGTGCACTCAGAAACCATGGCCAAATGGCCCAAATCCCTCAAGGCATGATACTTATATGCGGTTTCCAGCTTTTTTTAGTGGAATTGAGAGGATTTTTCTTTGAAGAACTTGGGAACTTCTTTTTGGCTTTGAGTTAGTTATTAGGCTATTTATCACATCGGTTAGATTTCAAGAACTTCAATTATTTGGTAAGCAAGTCAACGTTTCAATCGGATTCATGATCCACATTTTAGTTAGATTCTTACGCAATCTAGAATGCAATAAATAAGACTTCTATTTCTTCATAAAATTAAGGTCGAGCTCATTAATCACTAGGTAACCAACCAATTCCTCAATTTTTATGGTCCTAGCTAACATCTTTCGTTCCGTCGATCGTCGTAGCCCTATGAGTGATAGCTAGCGGTTAGTGACCTAAAATCTTTTGTTCAACTTTATTTCGGAATACTTTCCCCAAAAAATATGGAGAGTTTGAGATTTCACACGATCGAGCATATAAGGAACCATGGTGTTTAATTGTCTTAATATGGCAGTCGTGTAACTATACTCCATCAAAAGCATACAATGTAATATTGATGAACAAATGAGCCAGTAGTGTGTTTGATGCACATTTTTTAAGGAGAGAATGCAATTTTTTGTGATGTGATGCTGAATATGTGGTTGAAAAAGAAGGAAAAATTATTAATATGATGTAAAATTTTATTTTATTAAAAAATGTGTAGTTGAAAATGAGTAGAAGGTGATGGCGAACAGGAGGGGACGGTCTATCCGCTACCACGGTGGTCGATCATTAGGAAGCTTGATTAACCATGCTCTCTCAATCATACAAACATGTTGTTTTCATTGATCAATAAGCGGTTATCTCAAATCCCCTTAACCGTCTAGTAAGTGGGAATTAACCGTTAGACACGTGGATGACAATCGCTTGATGGTTGCATGACAATAAAATATCTCAAAAGCGTACCAAGTATAGAACAATGACCATTTTTACGACACCTTTTTTACGTGTCATATGGTTCCAACAATTCGATGATTCTTTTTCCGACATTTTAGTCTCCGATACTTCTTCCTCTTCGATGTCCTCCAAATAAATTGGAATATTTTGAGACGCATCGTATCAGAATAGAGTACTCGAACTACTCTTATATGCAACTATGGTTATTATAGCAAGATATAATGAATATTAGAGTAAAAGAAACTGAATATAGCAAAGAAATTGGAGATTGAAATTGAAACAAGAATATTGCAAGTTAAAACCGATTGAAGTAAATTGATATGAAATTCAAAATTTTACCTCATATTTGTACCAAAAAAAAAATATCAATTTCAACCAAATTTGAATTTTGAATTTAAGACTATAAAACATGACACGTAGCTGCATTCCAGCTGCCTTAAACAAGACATGTTGCATTTGACTTCCAAATTTTTTTTAAAAAAAATTTTGCATTTTTTTGTGGCTATGCTCGTCACAGGCTTTCTCCGGGTCAAGCCACGGACCGTCTGAACCGACGAGCCAAATTGCCACCCCTACCAGGTAGGACATTGCATTGTAATAATCATGCCATATGTACATTATTTTTTACATTATTTTTTACTTGTGCCACGTGACAACACAACATTGAAAAATTAAAAAAAAATCTATAGCTTTTTCACTCAAAATCAATACTTGTGAACACACACAACAATCATGTCAAGGAAGATTGTACAAATGGCATTTTCCTATAATTTATTGCAATAACATTTATATAAATATTTATTTACTATGTTACATTTTCCGATTTTTTTTCTTGACCAAATAATGTTAAATACTGAACATTTAAAATACTACCCCATTCCTACTCTTAGTTCTTAACATTTAAAAAAAGAGGAAGATTGTCTTGACATTTTCATTCTAAATGCACAATCAATTCCAACAACAAAAATCGTCTAAATTTACGTTACCAAAGCAATACTTGTGAACACACACAACAACCTACTCATCGAAGAAGAATCTTATTTTGCTGATGCCAAATTTTACATGGAGGATGAAGCGTGTAATTCTACAAGGTTGATCATGGCCAAATTCAAAATTAAAGGAGATGTAGACGATGATAATGCATCTAGTGTTGTTCAACCTCATCAACTTATCAAAGGTAAATCAAGGCTTACATCTGAAGGGTTCTCTAAAGGTAAAAAAAACCTCAAATAGAATCAACAGATGTCGAGGTATTGAGAAATGAGTTAACTCTTCCAATACCTAGTATTCCAAAATTGTTTCTGCCCCATCAGTTCATGATAGTTCAGGGAGATCGCAAATCAACATTGGAAGCTTCGACATCTATTCCATACATATCAAAACTCAGTATTTCTACCTCATCCAAACAAGATAAGCCAGGTACTAAAAGAG
>CAIGRK010249594.1:0-19697 GCA_903798315.1 Fraxinus greggii | reverse complement strand
TATTGTCAAAATTAATTATTTGGTCAACTAACGGTCAAACTAACATAAACGATCCATTTGGACTTCGACTGTGGATATTTTGAAAGGTTTGGTACCGTTTGTGGCAAAAATGAAAGGTTTGGTACCGTGTGTGGCACAAATTAAAGCTTTTGGCAAAGTTTGCTACTAAAATGAAAAATTTGATACCGTTGCTGCAATTATCCCTTTTTTGTTTTTATCAGTTAATTGTAAGTACTAAGTAGCAGCAGGGTTCACCTTTAATTGTAAGTTTAACTATTATCTATATATGTGCTAGGTATTTTTAAGAAATGAAAATTTTCTTATTAAATTAAGGGTGAAAAAAAATCTCAATTTCAGTTAATTTGTAAGACGGTAACTTTTTTCAAGGTTCTTTTCCAATATTATTATTAATATTGAACTTAAAAAAGCTGTCTATCGACAAGCATTTCTTTGTCCTTTCGAATCATTTTAAACATTAATAATTCTTTTTATCACATCGTTCATATCGTAAATTTTAAATAGAAGGAGATGTTTGAACTATGAGAAATAAGATTGAAATTATAGTATCAAATTTTTTTAAAAAATCAATGGTTATTGAGAAACAACGTTGAAAGTATGTGGTCTAATATGGAGAGAGTTTTAACCACGAAATAATCATTTTTTTTTCTTTTAAAAATTCATAGATTATCTATATAATATTTAAAAGAAGATTTCAATCAATATGATCAATCTACTACTCCATCACTCGAGCTTTACTCGAGTTGATGTGTACTTTATCTATTCTTATCTCCCTCTTTTATATCTTTGTGAGCATAGAGAACACATTAAGCCCTGTTTGATTTTTATTCTTTTCAAACTTTTTTTTTCCTAAATGATCATTTTCAACTATACATTTACATAATAAAATATTATGTCCTAAACCAAATTTTTTTCTCTATTTTTAATCATAAATACTCCTAAAAGCTATTCATAACTTTTACTTTTTAGAGTGGCCAACAAACATGGGCTAATTGAACTCCATAAAATAATTTCTCTCACTTGGTTCCTTTCAAAATGTTTTTAATACAATTGTGCATTAATACACATTTTATATTTAGTATATATTAATAAAATTTGATGAAATATGTGATTAAAGTTAATTGTTGAATTTAACTTAAATTAAAATATAAATTATACTTTTTACTAAACATGGGCATGATACTTTCTATGGGTGTACATTTGTTCAACACACGGTAGGAAATGGAGTTGTTGGCTTGACATTGAAAAATGGGTGTGGCATTCATTAATGAGTCAAAAAACGGATATCCGTTGATAGGATTAGGTGATGATATGATATCAAAATGGGACATGCGAGGCTATTTTCTTTTTTCTGGATAAAATTCGTCCACGTATCATACTTTTCATACACAATCGTGTCCACAACCTAATATGCTCTCCTATTTTTTTTTTTTAAAAAAAGAAATTAAAGAAAATTATTTTTTAAATTTCTATTTTTTTTAATAATTTATTTCGGATTCGTTTGCACTTTTTAAATTTTTTAATAAATTTAATTGGGACTCATTTACACTTTAAAAAAAGACTAATTTCTGATTTTTTTTTTTAATAATTTGGCTCGTTTTGTACTTTTTTGAAAAAATATATATATAATTTTCAACTTTTTAATAATTTATTTGGAACTCGTTTGCACTTTTTAAAAAATTTTGGAAATATAATTGCAATTAATTCTTTGGCTTTTTTATTTAAATAGGAGGGTATATTCATAATTTCATAACTCTTCATTGAAAAATTGAATGAAAATTAATAGAAATGATGATTTGAGCAATCAAATGTGTAATTAAGGTGAAAATGTAAAAAAAGAAAAAGAAAAATAGATAGAAAAATAGATACGTTTTTCTCAATAATAGTGAAAGGTTGTGACATTATGTGTTAATTACCCTTTAATAATTTATTTGGGACTCATTTACGCTTTTAAAAAAAATAAGACTATGGTTGCAATGAATTTTTTTCTTTTTATTTTTGTTATATTTAAAAATAAGGGTATATACGTCGTTTCAGAAATTTTAATTGAGAAAATAGATGAAAATGACTTTTTGCGAGCTGAAATATGAAAATAAGGGTGAAATTGCCAAAAAAAATAAAAGGTAAGAACGTTTTCTATAATAGTAATGAAAGATGTGGATGTTACATGCTAATTACCCTATCTCTCATAGCCTTAATTCTTCGTTATAAATATGGGATTTTTGTTCTAAATAAAACACAAGTTTAGTGGTCTATATCTTTTGTTCTCTCTTTTTTATTTCTTTAACTTTTAACATGTTACCATTACGATTCTCTCTAAATCAAACTAAATTAGGTAGAAGTTATTAGTATGTATGATTTCTTTCCAATGCCAACAGCTGATTTTGAAAGTTTTAAATTATTTAGATCCATGTGCGGAATTACTCAATAAAAAGCAACATGTAACTTTTCAATTATTTATAGATGATTAGATCAAACAAGTCAATTTATCCTAAATTTGAATACCACAATCAATAATTAAAGCAGTAAATAACATCAGAAATGATCACGGAGAAACCCCAATTGAGTAAAAACTTTGGGCACTTTGACAGTCAATAATCTACTATAAATCGAAGCAAACTTACAGTATGGTCTAGACCCGTCTACCCTGTAGAACTTCTGACTTCAATTCTGCAGCCTCTGAAGTTCAACTGAGAAAGCACATTTCTAAGGATGTTTAGGAAGTAGGTGTTTTGAGTTCTTCAATTTGATTTTTTCCAAAGTGTGGTTGAATGATTTAAAAAAAAACAAGAATAAATCACAAATAAGGAATGTATTCTTGAATCTCTAAAAAATGATATGAAGTAAGAGAATAATAAACAATCACCCAACAATTCGTATATAGACTTGAGTATTTATAGGAGATGGTAATTAGGTTGAATGAGCCGAAAAAATACTTAAAATAGCAATTAGGGCTTTTGGATCGACACGTTGCTCGAGCGAAGAGTTAGCGACAGGCGAGGAACGACGATTCTATTTTTGTTGTTCGAGCAGTGTCTAGGCAATAGACTAACAAAAATGCGGCGCTGTGTTTTTTCTCTTTTTATGTTCGAACCTTAGACCTCATAACTCAACTTGTACAAATTGTACTCTAGATCATTGACTTTTACAATAAGTTACAAATTAGTCATTTTATCCATAGAATCGCCAACACTAAAAACCTAACAACAAATAAACAATAAAACAAATATGTCATGTTACCTACCAAGTTTATTTATGGGAATATTATAATTAACTTTAATAGACGCATCGATCATCTAGAACATTCGCGAAACATGATTCACAAGAACTATAAATTATGAATCAAGCGTTTTATATAGAATTAGGCAAATGTCACATAGAAGAAAATGTGGTGTTAAAATAAACGTAAGTGCGCATTTCTAATGGAAAGGAACAATAAATCTTAACACGTGAAAAAGAAAAAAAAATGAAGAAGAAGAATATGCAGAAGAGAAAATATTCCATTTTAGGTATAGCGCATTAGCATTTTATGATCCACCATTTGTGTATTTTATCTCATCTCTATATTATTCTGTCCCACTATAAATGCTTACAACGGACAACAAAAGTTTTAGCCTTTTAGGCAATTGTTGTATAAATAAATGTTGAAAATCTTATCTTTTAAAAATGTCCATTCAGATCTCGGGGTCACCTTAAACGGTAAGGTTGCATTTCGCACATATATATTGATTTTTAATTCAAACGTAAGTATCCACCATATGGGTCTGTTCGAATATTTCAATACTCGAAATCATCCATTATACTTCGAGTAGTTCGTAAATGAAACAATCGTCCTTGTAATTCCAATTGAAATCAAACTCAAACCCTAATCATTGGTTCGAGTTCGGATTCGGATTCGATTATACCCATAACATTTTTTATATTTTTGTATATGCCTTTTCAATATATATACTTAATGCGCTATTACTTGACAATATTTGTATAAGGAAGAATGAAATGAAAAATCACGAAAAGGAGAGAAACTTAAAATGTCAAAATTAAATTAAAGTTTGAGAAGAAATTATTTTTTCTTAATAAATTTTATTCTATTCATAAGTGAGGTATGCTAGAGCCTGTAATTTAATTGTGGACAATATTTAAATTATTCTACTCTTAAAAAGAACCATCGTAGAAAATAATAATTAGATACATAATTATATAGTATCAAAAAATTGCAGTCCAAATGTTGAACTCGCTTTATTTGAATAAAAAAGAAAAATTATATTTCAAAAGAACCATGAACTCGAGATAACAAAAAATGTACACCGTTGTCCAAACTATGAATATATCCAATTCAATTGCCTCACTTGAGTTTGTAAACAATACAAAAAAAAAGTAAAAACTCGAATTGTAAAAAATGAATGCTTTGATTCATCAACTTACACCACAACCTAGCTTAAACTTTTTATTTTCTACAAAGCCAAAATTGCAAAGATTAATATGTAGTAATCTCTTAAATGCAACAATCAAATGCAAGAGGCAAAATAATAGAATCCTATCTTGATTTCTTAAGATTGGACTCTGGAATTTTAGATAAATTACTATCCAAATTGGGGTTTTGGGTTTTGTAATTTTTTCCATTTTTTTTTTACCCAGACTACAATTTGCAAATAAAAAATTATATAAAAAATTGATTTCATTCGAGTACCCACGGTTCTGGTTCAAGGACCAAGAATCGATCCAAATGCAGTCGGTTCTCGATTTTCATTTTTTTGGGAACCGGATCGGAACCTCCAATTTCGATTCGAGAGATTCAATTTCGGTTAAAATATTTAGACGTTCAAAACAACATGATTTACTATATCTTTTAAACTAAATATACTAACGCCATACGTTTTTTACAAGTAGACCATAACTCGATTGCAAGAAAGATTCAAAACATTTTTCAATTATCACAACTTTTTTATCATTTACATTTCATTAATTAGATCATTGTCCTCGATAGTGTTTTCAGTCCAAAATTATCTCCGAGAGCAAGTAAAAAGATATATTTACACATTATATTTTTAAATAAGACAATCAAACAAAATACAAAATTGCACTAAATATTCGTGCCTCATTTTAAAGCACAAAAACCATCCCATGAGACAATATTTTCTAATTAATGAAAGGTTAAAAATAAGAATGTGATGAAAAAAGTTAAAGACATAAATATGAAGGCAGGAAAAAGTTAGGGACATATAATACAATTAAAATGTGACACATTTGTTGAGAAATGTAGTATATAAATATAACCATCATATATTTTAGAATTAAGCTATTTGT
Organism: Fraxinus greggii; assembly: GCA_903798315.1. Classification (NCBI taxonomy): domain Eukaryota; kingdom Viridiplantae; phylum Streptophyta; class Magnoliopsida; order Lamiales; family Oleaceae; genus Fraxinus; species Fraxinus greggii. The sequence continues at coordinate 14,375 of CAIGRK010249594.1, read as the reverse complement.
ACTCTTTGGGATACACTTTGGTTTACCTGACTCCATCTCCTCCCTCACATGTGGGTCGGGTCCCACATCCAATAAATGCGTGGGACCTGATCCCCATGTGAGGGAGGGGATGGGGTTGGATAAACCAACATATGTACCCCCAAAGGGTACATGTAGCAAGATTGTATATTTTATTACTCCATCTAAACTCTCATCCAACTGATTTATACTCTCGATATTATAACTGACTATTTTTTGCTATGAAAAAACTAAAAATTATTATCTGCCTTAATTCACCATATCCGATGTGCCAATCATAACTTAAAAGTAGAAGTAAAAATAAAAACAGTAAGCTTTCTTCTCCATCCCCTCGCACAACTTCTTCTTCAAATATTTTATATGTTTTTCTTCTATCTAATCTCTAAGGCAGGAAAAAGTTAGGGACATTTAATACAATTAAAATGTGACACATTTGTTGAGAAATGTAGTATAAATATAACCACCATATATTTTAGAATTAAGCTATTTGTACCATTTGGGGTACACTTTAATTTACCCGACTCCACCTCCTCCGTCACATGTGAGTCGGGTCTCATATCCAATAAATATGTGGGACCTGACCCCCATGTGAGGGAGGGGATGAGGTCGGGTAAATCAACATGTACCCCAAAGGGTACATGTAACAAGATTGTATATTTTATTACTCCATCTAAACTCTCATCCAACTGGGGTACATGTAACAAGATTGTATATTTTATTACTCCATCTAAACTCTCATCCAACTGATTTATACTCTCGATATTATAACTGACTATTTTTTGCTATGAAAAAAATAAAGATTATTATCTACCTTAATTCACCATATCCGATGTGCCAATCATAACTTAAAAGTAGAAGTAAAAATAAAAACAGTAAGCTTTCTTCTCCATCCCCTCGGACAACTTCTTCTTCAAATATTTTATATGTTTTTCTTCTATCTAATCTCATCTAATCGGCGTGTTTCTTACACTCTTATAGTTCAGTGCACAACTAGTGTAAAACAAATTCTAATTGTCATGAAAGATTGTTCTGCCTTATATCGGAAAATGATTCTATCTTAGAACTTTCAAGATTTTGTCTCAAAAGTAGTGCACTTACCAAGCAATGGTTAGATTTTATGAAAAATTGTAACATTAGAAGCATTTCGTTAGTTTCATTTAAGAAAAAAAAAAGTCATTTTGTTAAGNGCCAATCATAACTTAAAAGTAGAAGTAAAAATAAAAACAGTAAGCTTTCTTCTCCATCCCCTCGGACAACTTCTTCTTCAAATATTTTATATGTTTTTCTTCTATCTAATCTCATCTAATCGGCGTGTTTCTTACACTCTTATAGTTCAGTGCACAACTAGTGTAAAACAAATTCTAATTGTCATGAAAGATTGTTCTGCCTTATATCGGAAAATGATTCTATCTTAGAACTTTCAAGATTTTGTCTCAAAAGTAGTGCACTTACCAAGCAATGGTTAGATTTTATGAAAAATTGTAACATTAGAAGCATTTCGTTAGTTTCATTTAAGAAAAAAAAAAGTCATTTTGTTAAGGATAATTATTTTATACCGTGAATTTTGTTAACTACACCATATTTTAATTGTAATTGAAAAGACTTAATATTTGCTCTTTTTGGCAAATATGTCCGTTTTTTGTGTACTTTATCTCATCTCTATATTATTCTGTCCCACTATAAATGCTTACAACGGACAACAAAAGTTTTAGGTAATTGTTGCATAAATAAATGTTGAAATTCTTATCTTTCAAAAATGTCCATTCAGTTCTCGAGTTCATCTTAAACGATAAGGTTGCATTACGCACATATTTATTGATTTTTCATTCAAAAGTAAGTCCGGACATTAAGTGGGTCTGTCCGAATATTTCAATGCTCTGAATCATCCATTATACTTCGAGTAGTTCGTAAATGGAACTATCGTCCTTGCAATTATTGGAATAAACTCAAACCCTAATCATCGGTTCGAGATTGGATTCGATTATACCCATAACATTTTTTATATTTTTATATATATCTTTTCAATATATATACTTAACACGCTACCATTTGACAATATTTGTGCAAGAAAGAAAACTTAGTTAAGAAATTAAAAAAAAAAAAGGACAAAATAGTGGAAATTAAAAACCACGAGACGGAGAGAAACTTAAAACGTCAAAAATTAAATTAAAGTTTGAGAAGAAATTATTTTTTCTTAATAAATCTTATTCGATCCATAAGTGAGACATACTAGAGCCTGTAATTTAACTGTGGACAATATTTAAATTATTCTACTCTTGAAAAGAACTGTAGCAAAAAAGGCTAATTAGATACATAACTATACAGTATCAAAAAATTGCAGTCCAAATGTTGAACTCGCTTTATTTGAATAAAAAAGAAAAAATATATTTCAAAAGAACCATGAACTCGAGATAATAAAAAATGTACACCATTGTCCAAACTATGAAGTTATTATCACACGTTATAAAAAGTCTTAAAAATCACTTGAGTTTGCAAACAATACAAAAAAGTAAAAACTCGAGTGGTAAAGAATGAATGATTTGATCTGTCAATTACATCACAACCTGGCTTAAACTTTTTATTTCCTAAAAAGCCAAAATTGCAAAGATTAATATGTAGTAATCTCTTAAATGCAACAATCAGATCCGAAAGGCAAAATAATAGAAGCGAATCTTGATTTCTTAAGATTGGACTCTAGAATTTTAGATAAATTACTATCCAAATTGAGGTTTTAGGTTTTGTATTTTTTTTTTTTTTCAACCTAGCCTATAACCTGTAAATAAAAAAAAAAATTATACAAAAAATCGATTCCATTTGAGTATTTCTGGTTCAGGAACTAAGAATCAGCCTCGACCCAACCAGTTCTCGATTTCTAATTTAATTTTTTTTGGAAACTGGCCGAAATCTCTGATCTCGATTCGATTTCGATTTCGGAGGTTCGATTCCGATTAAAAAGCCCAAGCTTAGTCAATAGAATGGCAACATAAATCTAAACTTAATATCATTTGGACATGGTCGGTTTGACACAAATGTTAAAAAGTAAAGATATATCTACCACAAAAATAACAATGGAAACATTGCTCTAGACGCTTCTTCCAATGGACGATGATGTCAATAAAATGGCAACACAAAATCTAATCTTGAAGTCGTTTGGACATGGTTGGTTTGGCACAAATGTTAAAAACTTGATATTTATGTCCCACTAAAACAATCATGGAAATATTGTTGTAGACGCTTCTTTCTATGGATAATGATGTTTGGCAATAAAATCTAAATTCAAAGTCGTTTGGGCATGGTTGATTTGGCACATATATTGAAAAGTTCTGATTAATGTCTTCCACAAAAATAAGCATGAAAATATTGCTCTAGAAGCTTCTTTCTATGGATAATGATGTCAATAGACCGACAAAGTATGCATCAATACTTGTGTTTGCACCCATTGACCGATAGTGGGTGTTCAAAGTGTAAGTGTTATGCCATAGGTCCAATCAACTTTGATCATAAACGCTTTTAATATATAATTCATGCATATTTATGGCAAGATTTATTATTTAGTTGAATTAATATTTTAATAAATTAAATAATAAAATTCGTAGATTCAAGTCTTTGTAATTTGTTAATCACAAGGAGTTGTGATTGTGAGATACAAATTACATATGACTGAATCTTAATACAAAGCAGATTCGTAGTAGGAATTGAAAAATAATTTATTTTCCACTGTGCATGATTATGTAAATTCCCAACACATAGTTACTTATACTATTTTTATTTTTATATGAGACACATACCTAATTTTGTGAGTTTCTTGTAACGCCATCTTTAAATCTCTCACACTGAAAGGAAGTGTTCCTCAAGATAGGAAGACATTTTGCTCCGCTCAGGAAGGGCATGTATAAGGTGGGTGATGAAGGATTAGCTCACGAACTCTATAAAGTTTTGGAGCAAACGGAAGTACATAATTTTCATGGATGAATTGTGGTCTAAAGAGGGGACTGATTTAGAGAATTAATTGGACAAAAGGGTGGCGTAAGATGAAGGCGGTTAAGTATTGAGACTTAATTGAACGGACTTGAAAAGCTAATTGAAAGTTTTCATAATTCTTTGGCACTAAAACTGAAGTTCGAAGAAGTTAGTGGACTAAAACAATTGACGCTGAAAAGCTTAAGAATCAATTGCTCAATAAATTGAAAGAACAAACTTCAGGGTGTGAATTGAAGTCCGTGCTGTAAAATGGCTCGGTTTAGTTGGATGTGCTGGTAACGAACTGCTCGTTACCAGACTTCGAAAGTGTGAAAACCCAAAATTTCAAAAACAGTCTTTAGAGACTGAGAAACACTTTCAGACATAAATGACAGTTCGGGCAGAATATAGGTGTCGTGATATGAGGATGAATTTATATGGCACAATATATAGTAAATATTACAAACGCACAATAACAAAAGATACTTGGCAGAGGAAAGGAGAGTTCTTTAAAATATGGAGAAAAAAATATAAAAATATTGTCTAATTTGTCCAAAACACGATAAAGAGCTAACTATATATAGGAAACGTTTCAATCCTAGAGATAGAGTTATAGAAAGAAAAGATTGTTGAAAATTAAAATATTAAACGTGCCTTGGGCTGCGTGAATCGCTGCTTGAGCGGCAGGCCAGCGCTAAGCGAGCACCAACTTCCCTGCTCTGAGCGCTCAAGCAGGATTCAGGCGCTCAGTGAGCTGGGAATGCGTCAGAAATTTCTCCTTGGTCCATATCTTGACATTTTTAGGCCCAACACCAATTCCAAATTCCCAATTAAATTCCAAATTAAATTTCAACTAGAATTACCAAAATAAACTTCGAATAAGATTCTCAAATAACATTCCAAATAGAATTCGGAAAACCCCTTCTAACAAACTCCAACTTAACACAAATTCCACTGCAATGAATAAAATTTCAAAAAAATTTCACCTGGAGACAAATTCCAAGACAAGGAATAAGACTTAACTCTTTAAAAAAAACAAAAAAACAAAATTCTTCAACTCGATAAATTCTTTAACTCTACCATAAAACCCAGTTAGGGTAAACTCAAAACTCAATAACTGAGTATCAACTAAATTCCAAGCACTGCTCAACAGAATTACCTTGGACACCAAAGTTGCTTGAATTATCCCCACGAGCAACAAAAAAATTATAATTTAATAATCACCAAACATGACAGAAACATGCCCCATAACATAATCAACACAACTAATTGCTGCAATAGAAGGTGTTTGGCTAGAATCAATACCTTCAACCACATTCAAAGTAAAAGCAACTAAATCAGCATCCTTGTACTTATGAAGAGGCTTAATATTTCTCCTGAGTCTATTTCTAGCAAATGAATATGATGGCACTGCTAGTAATGGTGGCAAAACGAAATTATCCATAACTTCTGAACTTCATTGAAATGTGTTCTTCAATGTAAACCCCAAACTAAACTCCGACGGTACTGAACCAAACTTATAATCCACCTGAGTTCCCAAAATTTGCGGATTAATCTTCAAAGATTCTGTAGAATTAAGCAAGACATATAACTGGGATATTCTCTTTCCTTTCATCACAATGTGGGCACATTTACTAACCTTCAGGACTCCCATTCACCAATGTATTTGTACCCTTTCAAGTCAAGAGTGCTCAAGGAGATAATATTTTTCTTCAAATCTGAAACACGTCTCACAGCATTAAATGTTCTGACAATTCCATCTAATATCTTAATTCTGACCCTTCCAATACTAACTATCCTACAAGGTGTATTATTTCTCAGTACCACAACACCACTCTAGACTCTTTCAAATGTTGAAAATAAATCCCAACTGGGACACAAATGAAAAGTGCAAGATGTATCAAGAATTCTATCATCGTGAGGTTTGGAGTCAGGGTCGGTAATAATTAAAAGTTCTCTGTTATAGTAAGACTTCTATAATATTGGCTTCACCTGAAGTATCTGGTTGCTTTCCCTTTTAATTACCTCCAATCAAATTTTCTTTATTATGCAACTTATAGCAATTTATCATTGCCGCTTCTTCTTGCTATAATTATAAATTTTATTACTGAAGTTAGACCTTAATTTGCCCATCGCATAACCACCATCAACAACAAGGCCATCTTCATGAGCCTCAAATCTAACAAGATGCTTCATATTCTCATTTGAAAATAGAGTATCATAAACTTCTTCAATGATGAGAGTATCACGTCTATATAAAATTGTTTTTCTAAAAAACATATATGAAGCGGGCAACGAACACAACAAAATCAAATCCAAATCCTCTTCATCATATCTGACCTTCAAGGTTTTCAAATCAGAAACAATTTCCTTAAAAACAATTAGATGATCTTCAAGGGATGTACCTACTATCATACTATGATATTATAGATGCTGGTTCAAATGAAATTTACTAGTTAGACTCTTCGTTATGCGTAATTGCTTCAATTTCAACCATAATGTAGCGACGGTCTTCTCATTTAAAACTTCCTAAAGAATATTATTCAAAAGATGAAAATGAATCTGTGATAGGGCACTTCGATCCCTATGTTGTTTCTCCTCCAACGTCCATGTTATGGGCATCTTGATAAATCCCAAAAATGCATCATCTAAATCCATTTGGGTGAGCACACAGCTCATATCTTTAACAAAAGATACTTGGCAGAGGAAAGGAGAGTTCTTTAAAATATGGAGAAAAAAATATAAAAATATCGTATTTACAATATTATCTAACTTGTCCAAAACATGATAAAGAGCTAACTATATATAGGAAATGTTACAAACCCTGAGATAGACTTATAGAAAGAAAGAAATGTTGAAAATTAAAATATTATACGTGCCTTGGGCTGTGTGAATTGTTGCTGGAGCGGCAAGCCAGAGCTAAGCGAGCACCAGCTTCCCTGCTTTGAGCGCTCAAGCAGGATTCAGGCGCTCATTGAGCGGGGATGCTTCAGAAATTTCTCCTTGGTCCATATCTTGATATTTTCAGGTCCAACACAAATTCCAAACTCCCAATTAAATTCCAAATTAGATTTCAACTTGAATTACCAAAATAAACTTCAAATAAGATTCTCAAATAACATTCCAAATAGAATTCGGGTCACCCCTTCTAACAAACTCCACATTGACGCAAATTCTACTGCAATGAATAAAATTTCAAAGATTCTTCACCTGGAGACAAATTCCACTACAAGGAATAAGACTTAACTCTTCAAAACAAAAAACACCAAACAAAATTCTTCAACTAGATATATTCTCCAACTCTACCACAAAACCCAGCTAGGACAAACTCAATAACTGAGTATCAACTGAATTCCAAGCAATACTCAGCAGGATTTTCTTGGACACCAAAGTTGCTTGAATTGTCCCCACAAGCAAAAAAAAAATTATAAATAATTTAATAATCACCAAACATGACAGAAACATGCCCTGTAACAGAATCAATACAACTAATTGCTACAATAGAAGGTGTCTAGCTAGAATCAATACCTTCAACCACATTCAAAGTAAAAGCAACTAAATCGGCATCCATGCACCTATGTAGAGGCTTAATATTTCTCCTGAGTCTATATCTAACAATTGAATACGATGACACTGATGGTAATGGTGGCAAAACAAAATTATCCATGACTTCTGAACTTGATTTAAATGTGTTCAACAATGTAAACCCCAAACTAAACTCCGACGGTACTGAACCCAACTTATAATCCACCCGAGTTCCCAAAATTTGTGGATTAACCTTTAAAGATTCTGTAGATTTAAGCAAGACATATAATTGGGATATTCTCTTTCCTTTCATCACAATATACCTTCATGACTCCACGTTCACTGATGTATTTGTACCCTTTCTCAAGAGTGCTCAAGGAGATAATATTTCCCTTCAAATCTAGAACATGTCTCACAGCATTAAATGTTCTGACAATTCCATCTAATATCTTGATTCTGACCCTTCAAATACTAGATATCCTACAAAGTGTATTATTTCTCATTACTACAACACCATTCTAAACTCTTTCAAATGTTGAAAATAAATCCCGACTGGGACACATATGAAAAGTGCAAGATGTATCAAGAATTCTATCATTGTGAGGTTTGGAATTAGGGTCAAAAATAATTAAAAGTTCTCTGTTATAGTAAGACTACTATAATATTGGCTTCACCTGAAATATCTGGTTGATTTCATTTCTAATTAGCTCCAGTCAAATTTTCTTTATTATGCAACTTATAGCAATCCTTCATTATCATGTGCCGCTTTTTCTTGCTATAATTACAAATTTTATTACTGAAGTTAGACCTTAATTTGCCCCTTGCATAACCACCATCAACAGCAAGGCCTTCTTCATGAGCCTCAAATCCAACAAGATGCTTCATATTTTTATTTGAAAATAGAGTATCATAAATTTCTTCAATGGTGAGCGTATCATGTCTATATAAAATTGTGTCTCTAAAAAACATATATGAAGCGGGCAACTAACACAACAAAATCAAATCCAAATCCTCTTCATCATATCTGACCTTCAAGGTTTTCAAATAAGAGACAATTTTCTTAAAAACCACTAGGTGATCTTCAAGGGATATACCTACTATCATACTATGCTAATATAGATGCTGGTTCAAATGAAATTTGCTAGTTAGACTCTTCATCGTGCATAATTGCTTCAATTTCAACCATAATGTATCGACGATCTTCTCATTTAAAACGTCGTAAAGAATATTATTTAAAAGATGAAGATGAATCTGTGATAGGGCCTTTTGATCCCCTATGTTGTTTTTCCTCCAACGTCCATGTTATGGGCATCTTGTTAAATCTCAAAATGCATAATCTAAATGTATTTGGGCTAGCACACAGCTCGTATCTTTACCTGAAAATTTTGTGCTGCAACTCAAAAGCGAAATTTCATACTTTATGGTTGTCATCACAAAAGATCAAGCTGAGCTCTGGGTTGATCGAACCTCGCCCTAATACCAGTTTGGTGTGATATAACGATGAATATATATATGGCACAATATGAAGTAAATACCATAAAACGCACATGAACAAAAGATAATTGGAGAGGAAAGAAGAATTTACTAAACATGGAGAAAGAGTAAAAAGATAATATATTTACAGTATTATCTAAATTACAATGAAGAGATAATATATATAGGGAACATTTCAAACCCTAGAGATAGAGTTATAGAAGAAAAGGAATGCTGAGAAATGGGCATTGGGCCGAATGAACCGCCGCACGAGCACCAGTGGACAGCGACTCCGCTGTTCGAGCACCGGCAACACTAAGCGATTGCTAGCTTTCCTACTTTGAGCTCTCGAGCGGGAATCAGGTGCTCAGAGAGCAGGAATGCGCCGAAAATTTCTCGATAATCCATATCTTGACCTCTTCAAGTTTAATACAAATTTCAAACTTCCAATCGAATTTCAACTAGAATTGTCGAATATATTTCAAATAGGATTCCCAAATAGCATTAGAAATAGAATTCGGATCACCCCCAATTCTAACAACAGGAAACTCAATTTTATTTTTTTTCATTTTAAACTTCTAGCTCATTTGGACTCTTTTTTTTTTTTTACTTTTCATGCCTCTATTTATGTCCCAAGTCTCTGAACACCTCAAAACACACATAAACGTTAAGGTATCTTCGATATCAATTGAAAAACACCATAATTACATCATCTTGGGAAGAAATAAAGACAAGATAATGAAAATCCAAGTTTGAAGAATTCCGAGTTTTGGGGTTCACGATAAAAGCTTGAAAAGATTTATTCGATCCATCTTTACGTTCCTAGAATAAATTGGATATCTATGTCAAATTCTTCATGTTTTGATTCATTCACCTTGTTTCTATTCTAAGTTATATGTTAGGAAGATTAATATAGCTAATTGAAATCCACTCATCTTTTAATTCATTATTATAAGATTTTTGGTTGGACATTTTGCTAAATTGACACGGTTGATTTATTTTCAACTTTGTTAATGAGATTAAATTACATTGATATACGGTACATGTTAAATTGAACTACCGTGCTATAGGTACAGGAATTCAACTCACAGAAATATACACACAGGAGTGGGTAGGGTGGGGGGTTTTGCCAATATTTTAATTACATGGGGCCCGCACACCATGTGAGTGAAATTCAAAATTCTGTTCATGTAATTTTTTTCCCCGTACTCACGACATTATTCTAAATACTTTATAATAATTTTTTGTTGACTTGAAATATTTTCACTTAGTCATGCGGTTGTCCTAAGCTCTTGTGCTTTATTTTATAATCTAATAACCGAGAAAGGAAAGTTTGATATTTAAAAATAGGTTAAGTACTCAAGAGATGAATTTTAGCATTTTATCTTCCATTTATTATTTGCAACACAACAATTAAACCAAAATATGAATTGAACATGAGTAGGATTAATTAGTGAAATCGAGACTCCAGACTATTCTTTAATTCATTAATACCTCGATACTTGATTTCTCCATTATTATTAATTTGTGTATTCTAGCTAGTTAGTAAAATTCAACTGAAAAATCTAGTTAATCTATCATCACATGGCGATATTCTACTCATCATTTTATTACTTGTTGCAGGATAACATGAAACATTTAAAGCAAATTAGATAGAAGTACTATATATGCAGTTTTTTGCCTCTTCAAACTTGAGGCAGAAGTTTGTTTGAATCAGTATTTAGCAGAATGTAATTGAATTTTCTGTTAATATCAATTTTCTTCTTAGGCAACTGTACAAACAATTCCGCTGTCAAACAGAGAGAGATAGAAACAAGGTCAAGTGATATCAGGAGTATATAACACTTCCAATAAAGCGAAATCATGAGTGCAACACATTCAATGAAATGAAATAAAAATCTTCTGGAGTTCAACATACAATAAAATAAAGTGCAATAGTTTATTTTATTCAAACGAGTGCAAAATGACTAGGAAGAGGTGATATGGCTCCATTCACTTGTTCAACATCCACGGCATTGTTATTCCTCGAATTATCTGCCGGCATACATGGTTGAGTCAAACATATCAAAACAATGCCGAAAAGTTAGTCTTTCTTCATTTAAGTGTAGCAGATATGCATGAATTTCATATTTGAAGTTTCAAGGTCACAGACTAATAATGATATAAGTTTGTTCATCTAATTCTTCTCTAAGTATCCGATTTTAATTGGTATCATTGCAGTCCAGCTTAGTAAATGAGACAAATTAAAGCTGTTGTGGTATTGCCATATATGAAGATTAATTAAATATGGAAATTCATATGAAAAGTTTGCTCCTCAAATTTACGACAAATAGAAATGCCAAGTCAAAAGAGAAAAAAATGTATTACCTGTGAAGTTAGAATTTTTGAGCTTGTACAAATGGAGATCATTGACTCTGATCAGGAGGAAAAATGGAAAGCTTAAATTCCCTGCCTTTGTTGGTTTGCTGGTCTTGCATAGCTTTTTTAAGCTTCTTAATTTCCATGGCAGAAACAGCTGCTGATTTGGTGGTACGGTGCAGGTCAATTATCTGGAGGCTTGAAACATCTGCAAGGCCCAATGGAACTGCTCCGAGGTTACTGCAGTGTCTAAGATAAAGAGACTTGAGTCTTGGGAAGTGACGAGCAGAAGCCACCCAAGTAACTAAATTTGTCCTTCCAATTTGCAAGACTTTGAGATCACGAAAACCTCCATCCTCTGCTTGCCACCTCTCACCATCGAATGCATTGTCTTTCAACTTGAGGATCTCAAGGCTATCCAACATTCCAAGTGTAGACATGTGCTTCCAATCAAGACGAGTGTTTGCTAGTGTTAGCTTATTTAGTTTTGGAGGAAATTGGTACTTTTGGGGAAACCTAGCTATTTTTCCTTCAGAAGATGGCTTAGGATGTACATCATTCAATAGCTTCAAATTTTCAAGATAATCCAGTTTTCCCACACTATCAAATGAGTACAAAAGACTAGCTAGTGGGCCTCGAATACCCAATTTCTTTATGTTAGGAACCCTTGCAAAGATATCTTGTGTACAACTTTGAGGCGATATTGTAGAAAGTGTTCTTAGGTTTCCATTTATCAAAGAATCTTCCGTACTTGTACTTTTATTAGCAAGAAGAGGGACTGCCAAAGATGAGGATGTATCGCTATTTGTTTTTAGATGCCTCAGTCTCATCATCTTCCATATATCTGCTTTGATTTCTAGTGTTCGTGATGACGTCTGAACTATAAGAGTTTGCAGGTTCCAAAGTCTGGAAAAAGTTGCAGGAAGAATCTTAAAATGGCACGAGAGGACCAGATACCTCAAATGAATCAGTTGAGTTAGGTCATTAGTAAAACGAGGGAAATGAATTGCTTTACCATCTAAGACCCTGAGCAATTTAAATTCTCCAGGGATGGAAGAAGTAAGGGAAAGAGGCAAGTCAAAATCATCATAGAAGAAACATAAGAAAGACCGAACATGCGGGCCAACAGGTTTTGAAGAGAGATAGCTCAAAACATGAGAATGAATACATAGGCGACGGTACTTATTCCACTTAAGGTCAGAAGCTGTATATTTACTTGGATCAAATTGTTTAATTTCATGGAAAAAGTTTTCTTCAGCTGCTTGATTCCTGCAAAACACAAGTATCATGTCATGAACATGACAACTTTTTATTTTGCCATTCAACCTCCTTTCTCCAACCATGACCAAATTCCTGTTGACAAGATCCTCTAAATACTCCTCTGCTCTATCCTCCAAACTTATTCCCTCGATTTCCTGTATGAATCCTTCCGCAATCCATAAACGAACTAGTTTCCACACTGGGATTTGGAAATCTTCTGGAAACATCCCAAAATAGAGGAAACATGCTTTCAAGTGATAAGGCAAGTGATTGAAACTCATTTCTATGAAATTGGCCATGGTTTTCTCCTGGTCGTTAACTATATAAGTATCCACACTTTTGGCAACTTTTTTCCACCAATGAATTTCATTATTATTATCTCTCAGAATTCCTCCAATCACCACTACGGCAAGCGGTAATCCCTTACATTCTATGGCAATATGCTCTCCATCCCCTTTCAACTCGTCGGGGCATTCCTTCGAGTGGAGTGCCTTCCATTTGAGTAGCTCCCAGCTCTCACTAGGATTTAGAAAACGCAAATCATGGTGCTCTATGTTGTGTTTAGCATGCCTAGCCACTGTCGTAAAACGAGTGGTAAGTAAGATTCTACTCTGCTTCTTGTTCTGAGGAAAAGCAATTTTGAGACCATCCCAGGCCTCTTTAGACCAAACATCATCCATGAAAATTATGTACTTCTCTTCCTCCAAGACTTTACGAAGTACACTAGCTAATTCTTCATCATCCATTTTATACATGTCATCGCTGGGTGGAGTGAAATGTCTTAGAATATTGAGGAACACGTCCTTTCTACTATATTCTTGAGAAACAAAAACCCATACACGATTGTAGAATTCATATTGAATGGTAGAATCACGAAATATCATTTTAGCAAGTGTTGTCTTACCAAGACCAGGCATACCAACAATTGATATAACTTCTAGTTCCTTTGATTCTCCAGTGAGAAGTTTGATTACTTTTTCTGCCTCATCTTTAAAGCCCACCACGTTGTCTTCCTCTACAATGGGAGCCTATATTACAGTGAAAAAGGGTCTTATCAGAAGACATTGATGACTATATTCAGACGAGATGAATTGCATCTTTGTCCATATTCTATGTTTTCATCTATTTATATGTCAAAATCCGTTAATAATATTATTTGGTGAAAATTATTTGCAAGTAGACTTTTAAAATGCTCTGCGAAACACTTTTTGGTTAGTAACGAAAAGGGGAACCTAAAATTTAAATCATATTATTAAACGAATCAATAATTTAAACATCAAAGGAGAAATGAATTCGGTGAGCTAATTTTTTGTTGTATATATGCGAGGTATTCTGCGTAAACAAAAATACTCATGAAATATCAAACTACATACAAGTATTACTAAACATTTATTTGTATGAAACAAGTTGTAAATTTAATCCGAAGTATTTTACCTCTCTCTTTTTTCTGCTTCCTGTATGTCCCTCTTCTTGCTGCAGGGCCCTAACTACATACTCCTTCTTGTCGTCATGTATCTTTTTCACCTCTGCGCTGATGGACTCGATCTCTTTCCCCACACCTCGAAGCATTTTGGTATGACCAAATATATTTAAAGCCTTCTCCATGCTACCCCGGGCCTTGCGTGCAGCTGACTCAGAAACAAATCTGTCTATAATATCTTCTGCTTCATATACAACGTCTCTGATTTGGTTCATTGTAGTTTTTAAGAATTCATTCTTGTTCCGGATTTTTGCAGCATCCTTGAGTAAGGCTTTGAACAAATCAAGATTGTTGTACAGCG